>CM021107.1:195245766-195496515 GCA_007115665.2 Sequoiadendron giganteum | reverse complement strand
AGTTCTGTTTTTTGAGTCGTGTCTACTTGGTTTAATGTTATATGATTTTATTAGATGCTTTATTATTTAATCATTATGTTAGAATTACTGTATTGTTGAAAGTAGAGTTTATTTTAATATTAAGTGAAATCTATGCTTAGATGAAGTATATATGTTCATTATGAAATTGTATTAATTAAATTTTGGTTTATTTAATTAAATAAATTAATCTTGAAAAAGGTTGAATTTAATTATTAAATAATTAAAATTAATTAATTGAGTTATTGCATTAAATTTAATTAAATTAAATTAAAAGAATTGAAAGAATAATGAAATTGCATTTGAAAATCAATTTGGGGTTTTCGAAAATGGGAAAAGGAAATAAATATCTATTTTCACTTTGCATGCAAAAGGAAATTAGGGTTAGATTAGATATTTTAGTTTTAATATGAATGCATGTTTCAATTTTTTGGAGGGAGAGAGTTTTTGAAAGGTTTTTATTTTGAGAAGAATTTTCGGGAATTTTTGCAAAACTGGCACAAAGAAGGTTTTGGAGCAATTTTGGATTGTAGAGTTGATTGAAGAATAATTTCTTTGAAATTATCAAGTTCTTGGATTGGATCCGTGCACATTTGAAGAAATTGCAGGAATTCTTGGGAGAAAGCTTGCATCGGATTTTCATCTTCATCTGTAGCTTTGGATTCCAGGTTTTGTCTTGTTTGATTTATCTCATATTTTATTGTTTTCAAAATTGTTGTTTGAATCTAGATTTAATCCATCTAAAATTTGGGGGAAAATGATAAAATTCACTATAGGGTTTTATACAATAAATGGGGAAATCGTTGATTCTTGTTTAAATTAAACATTGATTGAGTTTTCAACATTAGGATTGTAGAACAAATAATTTATTTTTTTAAAATTATTCAGATCCGTTTTCAAAACAAATCTTTGTAGAAATTTTTATTGAAAAAAAATCAAGATCCGTTCTTTAAATTCTTCCTATTTATTTTTTTTAATTATTCTTGGGAGTCTAAAAGAATGTCATCAACAAAATCAATTTTAAATATGTAAAGTGGGAAAATCATTCTGATGAAAATTTAAATATATTCTCTGTAACTGTAATTCTTTTGAATTATTTAGTTAATTCTACCTGACTGTTAAATTCTGGTAAATTTCTATATATACATAATTATATATATTATATATAACCACATATAATATATATAATTGTATAAATATATATGATGTATTTATTTTTATGTTGAAACGTCGTTCATACGGCAATTGTGTTTTTTTTGGGGAAACAAATTTCTATAAAAATTCGTTGCTTAGACGTTAGGCATTTTTTTTTAATTTTAAAAAAAATTGTTATTTTGTTTGTGGCCGGTGGGGAGGTCAAACCCCCACAGCCATGGTTTTCAAGGGCAGGACACACCTACCATGGGCAGTGCACCCACCTCTTGGGGGACACACTCCCTATGGGAGGTGCGGCCTCCCCCATGTACACCTGCCCCTGTACATAGTATAGGCAACAGTGGTACTGTTCTTTGCTGGGTACGATAGGGGTACTGGCGGTACAACCGTCCGGCCCCTTTATTGTTATTTTTTTTAATTTTTTTTTTAATTATTATTTTATTTTTATATTTTTTTTAATTGTTATTTATTTTGTTTTGGTTTTCGTGTATGTGATTCCAGTGGTTAAAATTTGCAGTTATATGGATGAATTTTTTTTATTTTTATGTTTAATTTTATTAATTACTATATATGTTAATATTATATAGTAATATATAATATTTAATATATAATTATAATTTAATAGGGGAAAATAGATTTCTAAGTTTAGAGATTTTCTTTTCTAGAATTAATTAATTTTTTTTCCAGATTGATAAATTTATTGTAAAACAGAGGGTTATGGTTTTTAGATAATCTTAGCATGTTGTAAATTTAGTGGGATTATATTATTAGAAGGAAGTTATTTAAATAGTTAAAGGATGCTTCATAATAGATTCATTAGGACATTTGTATTTATATTTAATGTTCAAATTTAAATTATTAGTGCATACATGTAATTGGGCAATAAATTAAACTGAAGTGCTTATGAGGATGTTTAGATAAGGTTTATAAGTTTATTTATTTAAAGAAGAAATTTAATTGATTTAATGTCATGTTGATATCTCTTTTTAATTTCAATTTCTGCGAGATACATTAGATAAGAATATGGATTTAATATATCGAAATACAGTGGAATTGATTGCTAGTTCACCTCTGATATTAAATTCTCTTTTGTTAATTGTTTGGGAAAGGGTGATTTGTGTAATTATTGTAAAGTCTTCCAGTGTATGTGGGTCATTCCCATGTTAATTAATATTTGTCTTTCCCTTGGGTAATGTTGTATGAGTTTGTTTTCCTCCTAGTGTTGGAGTGGGATTCTTATTGTCGTTTCCTAGATTAGGAGAGATAGAGTTATTCAGTTCTATAACACTTGAGTCACCCTTGGAGTCTAGATTTGAGTAGTGAGTTATCCATTAGAGGAGTGGCTTTTGTTAGGGGCCGAAACCCAAAGAGGTAAACCAGGTAACCTTCAAAAGTGTTTTTAAGAAGTGATAATTAAAGTAAAGTACTTAGATTACTAGGATGCATTCACATTAACCAAGATAAAATTAACCTCACTCGCAGACACAAGGGCTTGTATAGACTTGGGGTGAGTGAGAAGGCCTACAATGGCAAGATCAACTAGCTTGTCCATACGAGAGGTAGTTGATTCCACTTGAGTGAGTATGAGGGAGGGTCAGGATTCAGTTGAGGTCACCAGGATTACCGGAGCCTATGAAGGATGCCCAGAGGAGATCTCATGATGCACCTTGCGATGACACTCTATCTAGGATAACCTTGAGTTTATGTTGTGTGTATGTTTTCTTTAGCACACTTGATTTTATTATGACTAGAAGCAATGTAACCATTTTAGTATTAGATTTATATTGTGCATATGTATGGTTGAGTCAGTTTGTTCAGTTAGTCAGCCTTTGGTTAGAGGTAGTAGATATCTTGTCCATGTATTTTTACTATCTCCTAGCATGGGGGGTGGGCCTTCGGGTACCACTAGGTAGGGTGGAACATGCACCAAAACCGTTGGGTCCCCCATTGTTCTTCAGTTCGTGGAAGTGAGACATCCAGTTGGACAGCTTGCGGATATTGTTACTCTCTTCTTGTTCTATTGTAATTCTTTTTGTATCAGTTGTATTTACCCCTCTTGTTGTTAATAGGTGGATCTTGTAATTATTATTCTTATGTATTTTTACTCATTTTGGGAATGAGGATTGTAATCTTGTAATGGAACTATGTAATGGAATTATGTGATGGTTAATCTATTCTATCTTATATTTACTTATGTTAGATGTATGTCTTTACTTGAGATGTTTATTGCAATGTAATTTAGATGATGTATGTGAATGGGAATTAAGTAATCTCGGTTATGTAGCCTTAGGGGAGGTTGTCAATTATAGGTGAACATGTATGTATAATGCACTTTAAAAAAAAATTATTACGCTTTTGTTGTAGATTGAAACTTCCTCTAGGGTTGCGTGGTGGGGCATTACACATGGTATCAAAGCCAAGGTTTAAATACTAGGTGCTCTTGGATTATGAAGTACCCATTAAGCTTAGTTGCGTAGGTTTTTTAGTACACCTTGTCTAATACCCTTTTGTGTCTGTGTAGGAGTATGCCTCCTAGATGCGGACGAGGGAGAGGACGTGGATGTGGTCGGGTAGGCAGTTGAGGGGAGAGTCAGCATGACTCGCCACCTCATGTGTCACATATACCAGAGCAGGAGGAGCATCAGGCTTCACAGAATGATCCAGGAGGTGGTGGTAGACAGTTAGATCCTATTAGGGTCGAAGCTGCATGCAAAGCCTTCGAGGGGGATATGGCATTATTAGGACCACAACAGGAGGTACCAGTAGGTAACCCTGCGGTTGTGATGGTTACAGCTCAGTCTGATATGTTAGCAGTGAATTATATGAGGGACTTGATTCGATCACAGCCACCTCGATTTGATGTAGTAGGTACCAATCTTGAGGCTGAAACCTGGTTGATAGGACTTGATCGATGTTTCTCCATGCACCCGTTTGATAGTAACACCAAAGTGCGGTGCACTGTTATTCATCTTCGGGGATTTGCAGCCACTTGGTGGAAGCTAGAGGAGTAGAAGCTCCATATAGACATGAGTACAGTATCTTGGGAGATTTTTCTTGAGAGATTCAAAGCCCGCTTTCTCTTTGAGCATTGGCGTCAGTGTAGAGGCGATGAGTTCCATGCCATATGTCAGCTAGCCATGATAGTTGATTAGTATGAGAGGAGATTCTATGAACTCAAGCAGTTCGCAAGTATAGGGGACGATGAGGGAATGTTAGTGCAACATTTCATCAGGAGCTTAAACACCCATATCAGTGGAGGGGTTCGGGTCTTTGAATCCAATTCTATGGAGATAGTTGTGGAGAAGTCACAGCTGGTGGAGGAGAACCTGACTATGGCACTGGGAGGTCATACAAGTGTTAGTATTGGTGGTGGTATAGGAGCTAGGACTAGTGCTCAAGGAGGATAGACATAGGGAGTTGTGCCTCCTAAGACTCAGTAGGTATCAGTACAGGGTAGTTAGCAGCAGTCATTTTAGGGGAAACGGAAAGGTTTCTGGCAGGGATAGGGTAATAGGAACTGGAGGGGCATGAAGTGTTTCAATGCTGAGCAACCCGCTTAGAGTGCCCAGTCTACTTTTGGAGGTAGTGTACAGCAGTCTAGTGCACCAGCAAGAGGCAGAGATTATGGTAGAGGCATAGGTTGCTTCTCTTGTGGTAAGCAGGGCCATATTGCTGGGATGTGTCCCAATAAGGGTACGTCAGGATTTACACATAGACCAGTGGCGTCAGAGCCGACAGTGGGAGATGCTGGTAGAGGACATCGTGTGTTCGTAGCAGTTGATAATCGCCAAGCAAAGCACTAGGGTACTGTAGTAGAGACCTATGGTATGTTACTGGGTAACCCTGTTACTATTCTTTTCGATTCAAGAGCATCTGATTCTTTCATTTCATCATCGATCGTGTCACATTACAGATTGGGTGCCGTAAGGCAAGCCGATAGGTGGTAGGTAGAGTTAGTGTCTGGTCCGAAGGTTGCATCACATTCTATAGTACTTGACTGTAGGTTGGAGATTGGACCACTTTCCACTACCTTAGATCTTCGAGTTATACCACTGGGATCCTATGATGTTATGAAAGGTATGGATTGGTTAGAGGCTCACCGAGCAGTTATTGATTTTCGACGTAAGTCGATTCAGTGCATTAATGCATTTGGTGAAGAGGTGGATATTATAGGAGTATAGAGACTGATATCTTTGAGGATCATCTCAGCTATGCAGTTGAGGAGATGCGTTCATTGTGGATGTCAGTTGTTTGCAGTTACAATTGAGGATTTGGGTTTAGGAGATGGAGAGGAGAAGGTATCTCTAGATAGTCATCCTTTTCTTTAGGAGTTCACTGATGTCTTTCTTGATGACATTCTAGGGATGCCACTGAGGAGAGATATAGATTTTAAGATTGATTTAGTACCTGGATCAGAGCCTATTTCATGAGCACCTTACTGTATGACTACTTAGGAGCTGAAAGAGATTCTCTTGCAGTTGGAGGAGTTATTAGAGAAGGGATTTATTTGTCCTAGTGTTTCACCTTGGGGAGCACCTATCATCTTCATGAAGAAGAAGGACGGTTCACTTCGGTTGTGCATTGACTACCGGCAGTTGAACAAGGTAACGATCAAGAATCGTTATCCACTTCCCAGGATAGATGACTTGTTTGACCAAGTCAAAGGTGCTACCATCTTTTTGAAGATAGACCTTAAGTCGAGATACCATCAGCTCCGTATTTTTGATACAGATATACATAAGATAGCATTTCAGACACGGTATGGTCACTACGAGTTCACTGTGGTACCATTCAGGTTGACGAATGCGCCATTTGTGTTCATGAGTTTGATGAATGGAGTATTCTGCACGTACCTTGATAGGTTTTTTCTTGTGTTTCTTGATGATATATTGATATATTCCAAGATAGTAGAGGAACATGAGGAGCATTTACAACAGGTTTTGTAGTGTTTGCGAGAAAACCAACTTTACGCCAACTTGTCGAAATGTGAGTTCTTTAAGTCTGAGATCAAGTATCTTGGTCATGTGATCTTAGGAGAGGGAATATCTATGGATCCTTCAAAGATTCAAGCTATTCTTGATTGGCTTGTGCCCACGAATATGGCAAAGATCCGTAGTTTTATGGGGCTTGCAGGATATTACAGGAGGTTTGTGCAGAGTTTTTCCAGGGTAGGTCATCCTATCACTTCTCTTTAGAGGAAAGGGAAGAGGTTTGAATGGTCAGAGTAGTGTGAGTCAGCTTTTCAGGTTCTTAAGGATAAGCTGACTAGTGCACCGATTTTAGCGATACCTGATCCCACGGGAGATTTTGTGGTTTGTACTGATGCATCTTTGGAGGGCTTAGGTGCAGTCTTGATGCAGGAGGGATGAGTGATAGCTTATGAGTCGCGTAAACTTAAAGATCATGAACTTAATTATCCCACACATGACCTTGAGTTAGCGGTAGTAGTCCATGCATTGACTAGATGGAGACACTTCTTAATTGGGCACAAGTTTGAGTTACATAATGATCATAGGAGTCTGCAGTATATTTTCACCCAGCCTAATCTTAACACTAGACAGAGGCGTTGGATGGAGTTCCTTTGTGAGTATGACTTCGAGGTGAAGTATATTAAAGGGAAAGAGAACATTGTAGCTGATGCACTTAGCAGATGTAGGCATGAGATTTCTAAGATGACTCTTATGGTAGATTTACGGAGTCAGATTCTTGCTACTCTTCTAACAGATAGTTGGTACTAGGATGTGAGAGTAGAGATTGAGGTAGGTAGACCTCTTGAGGGCAGATTTATAGGATATTCACTTGAGTCAGATGGGTTACTTAGGCATTCTGAGCATATTTACGTTCCTTCAGTAGGTGACCTTCGATCTTTGGTTTTGACCGAGGCTCATCATGTGCCTTATTCAGCCCATCCTAGGGTGAAGAAGATGCACTTAGATCTACGCTAGTTGTATTTCTAGCCAGGGATGAAGAGGGATATTGCAAATTTTGTAGCATGATCTTTGGAGCGTCACCGAGTGAAGGCTAAACACCAACATCCAGCAGGGCTTCTTCAGCCACACCTTGTACCTGAGTGGAAATGGGATATTATCTCACTGGACTTCATTGCTGGTTTACCCAACTCCTCGTGATGACATGATGCCATTATGGTGATGGTCGATAGGTTGATGAACGTAGCACACTTCTCGCCTATGCGTGCTTCCTATAATGCATCATCAGTTGCTCGTGTGTTCATGGAGGACATTGTGAGGTTGCACGGAATTCCATGTTAGATTATATCTGATAGGGATCTAGTGTTTACTTCAGCTTTGTGGACATCATTACAGCATGCTATGGGGACACAGTTGAACTTTAGTTCAGCATATCACCTTGAGACAGATGGACAGATAGAGAGGGTTAATCAAATCCTCGAAGATATGTTACGCATGTATGTCATGGATCAACAGACACGGTGGGAGGATTATCTTTATCTAGTGGAGTTTGCTTATAATAATAGCTACTAGAGTTCCATAGGCATGGCACCTTTTCAGGCCTTGTATGGACGTCCTTGTTGTACTCCTCTTAGTTGGGATTGATTGGAGGACAGAGTGTTATTAGGACCTGAGATGTTATAGGATATGGAGCAGTAGGTGGATCGGATTAGGGAGCACTTGGTGGCAGCATAGGATAGGCAGAAGAAGTATGCAGATGCGCATAGGGTGGATCATCAATTTTCTATTGGCGATAGAGTAATTTTGTGGGTGCCTCCATGAAAGAGTCCTATCCGATATGGAAAGGGTTCTAAGATGGCGCCACGCTTTGTTGGACCTTTTGAGATACTCCAAATGATTAGTCCAGCTGCTTATCAACTTGCTTTGCCACCCAGTCTTGCACGTATACATGACATTTTCCATGTTTCAGTTCTTCAACCTTATCATCCGGATGTTACTCATGTCCTTGATTGGGATTCTTTACAAGTAGAGGACGGGCAGCTGGCTTTGGAGCCCGTGGCCGTAATGGAGAGCAGAACGCTCGCTCTTCGAGGGCTAGATATTGAGCAGGTCAGAGTACAGTGGGATCCCAGGGATGATACTTCATCCACCTGGGAGGATGCAGTTAGGATGAGGGAGTTATATCCCTACTTGTTTGCAGGCTTCCAGGAGTAAGCCTGGTCTTTGGGGGGGAGAATGTAATACCCCTCTGTCTTGCTTCTTGTGTGTTTGCTTTATGCTATGTTTGGGATGCAACTACTATTATACTGGACACACCTTGTTATTTGTGTTTTGATTGCTACTATTGAGCGACATTGATTATTGTGTGATGTGGATTATCTGACCATTGTTTCACATGCATTATGGATTATTGATGATAGTCGAGTTAGTTTGAGATATCGTATTACGTGATTTCTGATTATGATGTAATGTCAGTCTTGGATGAGTGTATTGGTGAAGAGGACAATTCGCATCACTTGCTTGCGAGCGCCCTGCGAATCCCTGATTTCTTTTTCACGGTGTGTATTATATACTAGATATACTATATTATGTTGTTTATTTGGTTGCAGGTTACAGGTACATGACATCGACTCCACCTGGTTTCACAAGTCTGAGCATGTCGATCCAATGGTTAAGTTGAAAGGGAGATAGTAACTAGATAACATGTGTCAGGTCTACGCCCTAGCCTTAGTGTGTCATTAGTTATGTTTTGTGAGTCTTGTCTACTTGGTTTAATGTTATATGATTTTATTAGATGCTTTATTATTCAATCATTATGTTAGAATTATTGTATTGTTGAAAGTAGAGTTTATTTTAATATTAAGTAAAATCTATGCTTAGATGAAGTATATATGTTGATTATGAAATTGTATTAATTAAATTTTAATTTATTTAATTAATTAAATTAATCTTGAAAAAGGTTGAATTTAATTATTAAATAATTAAAATTAATTAATTGAGTTATTGCATTAAATTTAATTAAATTAAATTAAAAGAATTGTAAGAATAATGAAATTGCATTTGAAAATCAATTTGGGGTTTTCGAAAATGGGAAAAGGAAATAAATATCTATTTTCACTTTGCATGCAAAAGGAAATTAGGGTTAGATTAGATATTTTAGTTTTAATATGAATGCATGTTTCAATTTTTTGGAGGGAGAGAGTTTTTGAAAGGTTTTTATTTTGAGAAGAATTTTCGGGAATTTTTGCAAAACTGGCACAAAGAAGGTTTTGGAGCAATTTTGGATTGTAGAGTTGATTGAAGAATAATTTCTTTGAAATTATCAAGTTCTTGGATTGGATCCGTGCACATTTGAAGAAATTGCAGGAATTCTTGGGAGAAAGCTTGCATCGGATTTTCATCTTCATCTGTAGCTTTGGATTCCAGGTTTTGTCTTGTTTGATTTATCTCATATTTTATTGTTTTCAAAATTGTTGTTTGAATCTAGATTTAATCCATCTAAAATTTGGGGGAAAATGATAAAATTCACTATAGGGTTTTATACAATAAATGGGGAAATCGTTGATTCTTGTTTAAATTAAACATTGATTGAGTTTTCAACATTAGGATTGTAGAACAAATAATTTATTTTTTTAAAATTATTCAGATCCGTTTTCAAAACAAATCTTTGTAGAAATTTTTATTGAAAAAAAATCAAGATCCGTTCTTTAAATTCTTCCTATTTATTTTTTTTAATTATTCTTGGGAGTCTAAAAGAATGTCATCAACAAAATCAATTTTAAATATGTAAAGTGGGAAAATCATTCTGATGAAAATTTAAATATATTCTCTGTAACTGTAATTCTTTTGAATTATTTAGTTAATTCTACCTGACTGTTAAATTCTGGTAAATTTCTATATATACATAATTATATATATTATATATAACCACATATAATATATATAATTGTATAAATATATATGATGTATTTATTTTTATGTTGAAACGTCGTTCATACGGCAATTGTGTTTTTTTTGGGGAAACAAATTTCTATAAAAATTCGTTGCTTAGACGTTAGGCATTTTTTTTTAATTTTAAAAAAAATTGTTATTTTGTTTGTGGCCGGTGGGGAGGTCAAACCCCCACAGCCATGGTTTTCAAGGGCAGGACACACCTACCATGGGCAGTGCACCCACCTCTTGGGGGACACACTCCCTATGGGAGGTGCGGCCTCCCCCATGTACACCTGCCCCTGTACATAGTATAGGCAACAGTGGTACTGTTCTTTGCTGGGTACGATAGGGGTACTGGCGGTACAACCGTCCGGCCCCTTTATTGTTATTTTTTTTAATTTTTTTTTTAATTATTATTTTATTTTTATATTTTTTTTAATTGTTATTTATTTTGTTTTGGTTTTCGTGTATGTGATTCCAGTGGTTAAAATTTGCAGTTATATGGATGAAATTTTTTTATTTTTATGTTTAATTTTATTAATTACTATATATGTTAATATTATATAGTAATATATAATATTTAATATATAATTATAATTTAATAGGGGAAAATAGATTTCTAAGTTTAGAGATTTTCTTTTCTAGAATTAATTAATTTTTTTTCCAGATTGATAAATTTATTGTAAAACAGAGGGTTATGGTTTTTAGATAATCTTAGCATGTTGTAAATTTAGTGGGATTATATTATTAGAAGGAAGTTATTTAAATAGTTAAAGGATGCTTCATAATAGATTCATTAGGACATTTGTATTTATATTTAATGTTCAAATTTAAATTATTAGTGCATACATGTAATTGGGCAATAAATTAAACTGAAGTGCTTATGAGGATGTTTAGATAAGGTTTATAAGTTTATTTATTTAAAGAAGAAATTTAATTGATTTAATGTCATGTTGATATCTCTTTTTAATTTCAATTTCTGCGAGATACATTAGATAAGAATATGGATTTAATATATCGAAATACAGTGGAATTGATTGCTAGTTCACCTCTGATATTAAATTCTCTTTTGTTAATTGTTTGGGAAAGGGTGATTTGTGTAATTATTGTAAAGTCTTCCAGTGTATGTGGGTCATTCCCATGTTAATTAATATTTGTCTTTCCCTTGGGTAATGTTGTATGAGTTTGTTTTCCTCCTAGTGTTGGAGTGGGATTCTTATTGTCGTTTCCTAGATTAGGAGAGATAGAGTTATTCAGTTCTATAACACTTGAGTCACCCTTGGAGTCTAGATTTGAGTAGTGAGTTATCCATTAGAGGAGTGGCTTTTGTTAGGGGCCGAAACCCAAAGAGGTAAACCAGGTAACCTTCAAAAGTGTTTTTAAGAAGTGATAATTAAAGTAAAGTACTTAGATTACTAGGATGCATTCACATTAACCAAGATAAAATTAACCTCACTCGCAGACACAAGGGCTTGTATAGACTTGGGGTGAGTGAGAAGGCCTACAATGGCAAGATCAACTAGCTTGTCCATACGAGAGGTAGTTGATTCCACTTGAGTGAGTATGAGGGAGGGTCAGGATTCAGTTGAGGTCACCAGGATTACCGGAGCCTATGAAGGATGCCCAGAGGAGATCTCATGATGCACCTTGCGATGACACTCTATCTAGGATAACCTTGAGTTTATGTTGTGTGTATGTTTTCTTTAGCACACTTGATTTTATTATGACTAGAAGCAATGTAACCATTTTAGTATTAGATTTATATTGTGCATATGTATGGTTGAGTCAGTTTGTTCAGTTAGTCAGCCTTTGGTTAGAGGTAGTAGATATCTTGTCCATGTATTTTTACTATCTCCTAGCATGGGGGGTGGGCCTTCGGGTACCACTAGGTAGGGTGGAACATGCACCAAAACCGTTGGGTCCCCCATTGTTCTTCAGTTCGTGGAAGTGAGACATCCAGTTGGACAGCTTGCGGATATTGTTACTCTCTTCTTGTTCTATTGTAATTCTTTTTGTATCAGTTGTATTTACCCCTCTTGTTGTTAATAGGTGGATCTTGTAATTATTATTCTTATGTATTTTTACTCATTTTGGGAATGAGGATTGTAATCTTGTAATGGAACTATGTAATGGAATTATGTGATGGTTAATCTATTCTATCTTATATTTACTTATGTTAGATGTATGTCTTTACTTGAGATGTTTATTGCAATGTAATTTAGATGATGTATGTGAATGGGAATTAAGTAATCTCGGTTATGTAGCCTTAGGGGAGGTTGTCAATTATAGGTGAACATGTATGTATAATGCACTTTAAAAAAAAATTATTACGCTTTTGTTGTAGATTGAAACTTCCTCTAGGGTTGCGTGGTGGGGCATTACACATGGTATCAAAGCCAAGGTTTAAATACTAGGTGCTCTTGGATTATGAAGTACCCATTAAGCTTAGTTGCGTAGGTTTTTTAGTACACCTTGTCTAATACCCTTTTGTGTCTGTGTAGGAGTATGCCTCCTAGATGCGGACGAGGGAGAGGACGTGGATGTGGTCGGGTAGGCAGTTGAGGGGAGAGTCAGCATGACTCGCCACCTCATGTGTCACATATACCAGAGCAGGAGGAGCATCAGGCTTCACAGAATGATCCAGGAGGTGGTGGTAGACAGTTAGATCCTATTAGGGTCGAAGCTGCATGCAAAGCCTTCGAGGGGGATATGGCATTATTAGGACCACAACAGGAGGTACCAGTAGGTAACCCTGCGGTTGTGATGGTTACAGCTCAGTCTGATATGTTAGCAGTGAATTATATGAGGGACTTGATTCGATCACAGCCACCTCGATTTGATGTAGTAGGTACCAATCTTGAGGCTGAAACCTGGTTGATAGGACTTGATCGATGTTTCTCCATGCACCCGTTTGATAGTAACACCAAAGTGCGGTGCACTGTTATTCATCTTCGGGGATTTGCAGCCACTTGGTGGAAGCTAGAGGAGTAGAAGCTCCATATAGACATGAGTACAGTATCTTGGGAGATTTTTCTTGAGAGATTCAAAGCCCGCTTTCTCTTTGAGCATTGGCGTCAGTGTAGAGGCGATGAGTTCCATGCCATATGTCAGCTAGCCATGATAGTTGATTAGTATGAGAGGAGATTCTATGAACTCAAGCAGTTCGCAAGTATAGGGGACGATGAGGGAATGTTAGTGCAACATTTCATCAGGAGCTTAAACACCCATATCAGTGGAGGGGTTCGGGTCTTTGAATCCAATTCTATGGAGATAGTTGTGGAGAAGTCACAGCTGGTGGAGGAGAACCTGACTATGGCACTGGGAGGTCATACAAGTGTTAGTATTGGTGGTGGTATAGGAGCTAGGACTAGTGCTCAAGGAGGATAGACATAGGGAGTTGTGCCTCCTAAGACTCAGTAGGTATCAGTACAGGGTAGTTAGCAGCAGTCATTTTAGGGGAAACGGAAAGGTTTCTGGCAGGGATAGGGTAATAGGAACTGGAGGGGCATGAAGTGTTTCAATGCTGAGCAACCCGCTTAGAGTGCCCAGTCTACTTTTGGAGGTAGTGTACAGCAGTCTAGTGCACCAGCAAGAGGCAGAGATTATGGTAGAGGCATAGGTTGCTTCTCTTGTGGTAAGCAGGGCCATATTGCTGGGATGTGTCCCAATAAGGGTACGTCAGGATTTACACATAGACCAGTGGCGTCAGAGCCGACAGTGGGAGATGCTGGTAGAGGACATCGTGTGTTCGTAGCAGTTGATAATCGCCAAGCAAAGCACTAGGGTACTGTAGTAGAGACCTATGGTATGTTACTGGGTAACCCTGTTACTATTCTTTTCGATTCAAGAGCATCTGATTCTTTCATTTCATCATCGATCGTGTCACATTACAGATTGGGTGCCGTAAGGCAAGCCGATAGGTGGTAGGTAGAGTTAGTGTCTGGTCCGAAGGTTGCATCACATTCTATAGTACTTGACTGTAGGTTGGAGATTGGACCACTTTCCACTACCTTAGATCTTCGAGTTATACCACTGGGATCCTATGATGTTATGAAAGGTATGGATTGGTTAGAGGCTCACCGAGCAGTTATTGATTTTCGACGTAAGTCGATTCAGTGCATTAATGCATTTGGTGAAGAGGTGGATATTATAGGAGTATAGAGACTGATATCTTTGAGGATCATCTCAGCTATGCAGTTGAGGAGATGCGTTCATTGTGGATGTCAGTTGTTTGCAGTTACAATTGAGGATTTGGGTTTAGGAGATGGAGAGGAGAAGGTATCTCTAGATAGTCATCCTTTTCTTTAGGAGTTCACTGATGTCTTTCTTGATGACATTCTAGGGATGCCACTGAGGAGAGATATAGATTTTAAGATTGATTTAGTACCTGGATCAGAGCCTATTTCATGAGCACCTTACTGTATGACTACTTAGGAGCTGAAAGAGATTCTCTTGCAGTTGGAGGAGTTATTAGAGAAGGGATTTATTTGTCCTAGTGTTTCACCTTGGGGAGCACCTATCATCTTCATGAAGAAGAAGGACGGTTCACTTCGGTTGTGCATTGACTACCGGCAGTTGAACAAGGTAACGATCAAGAATCGTTATCCACTTCCCAGGATAGATGACTTGTTTGACCAAGTCAAAGGTGCTACCATCTTTTTGAAGATAGACCTTAAGTCGAGATACCATCAGCTCCGTATTTTTGATACAGATATACATAAGATAGCATTTCAGACACGGTATGGTCACTACGAGTTCACTGTGGTACCATTCAGGTTGACGAATGCGCCATTTGTGTTCATGAGTTTGATGAATGGAGTATTCTGCACGTACCTTGATAGGTTTTTTCTTGTGTTTCTTGATGATATATTGATATATTCCAAGATAGTAGAGGAACATGAGGAGCATTTACAACAGGTTTTGTAGTGTTTGCGAGAAAACCAACTTTACGCCAACTTGTCGAAATGTGAGTTCTTTAAGTCTGAGATCAAGTATCTTGGTCATGTGATCTTAGGAGAGGGAATATCTATGGATCCTTCAAAGATTCAAGCTATTCTTGATTGGCTTGTGCCCACGAATATGGCAAAGATCCGTAGTTTTATGGGGCTTGCAGGATATTACAGGAGGTTTGTGCAGAGTTTTTCCAGGGTAGGTCATCCTATCACTTCTCTTTAGAGGAAAGGGAAGAGGTTTGAATGGTCAGAGTAGTGTGAGTCAGCTTTTCAGGTTCTTAAGGATAAGCTGACTAGTGCACCGATTTTAGCGATACCTGATCCCACGGGAGATTTTGTGGTTTGTACTGATGCATCTTTGGAGGGCTTAGGTGCAGTCTTGATGCAGGAGGGATGAGTGATAGCTTATGAGTCGCGTAAACTTAAAGATCATGAACTTAATTATCCCACACATGACCTTGAGTTAGCGGTAGTAGTCCATGCATTGACTAGATGGAGACACTTCTTAATTGGGCACAAGTTTGAGTTACATAATGATCATAGGAGTCTGCAGTATATTTTCACCCAGCCTAATCTTAACACTAGACAGAGGCGTTGGATGGAGTTCCTTTGTGAGTATGACTTCGAGGTGAAGTATATTAAAGGGAAAGAGAACATTGTAGCTGATGCACTTAGCAGATGTAGGCATGAGATTTCTAAGATGACTCTTATGGTAGATTTACGGAGTCAGATTCTTGCTACTCTTCTAACAGATAGTTGGTACTAGGATGTGAGAGTAGAGATTGAGGTAGGTAGACCTCTTGAGGGCAGATTTATAGGATATTCACTTGAGTCAGATGGGTTACTTAGGCATTCTGAGCATATTTACGTTCCTTCAGTAGGTGACCTTCGATCTTTGGTTTTGACCGAGGCTCATCATGTGCCTTATTCAGCCCATCCTAGGGTGAAGAAGATGCACTTAGATCTACGCTAGTTGTATTTCTAGCCAGGGATGAAGAGGGATATTGCAAATTTTGTAGCATGATCTTTGGAGCGTCACCGAGTGAAGGCTAAACACCAACATCCAGCAGGGCTTCTTCAGCCACACCTTGTACCTGAGTGGAAATGGGATATTATCTCACTGGACTTCATTGCTGGTTTACCCAACTCCTCGTGATGACATGATGCCATTATGGTGATGGTCGATAGGTTGATGAACGTAGCACACTTCTCGCCTATGCGTGCTTCCTATAATGCATCATCAGTTGCTCGTGTGTTCATGGAGGACATTGTGAGGTTGCACGGAATTCCATGTTAGATTATATCTGATAGGGATCTAGTGTTTACTTCAGCTTTGTGGACATCATTACAGCATGCTATGGGGACACAGTTGAACTTTAGTTCAGCATATCACCTTGAGACAGATGGACAGATAGAGAGGGTTAATCAAATCCTCGAAGATATGTTACGCATGTATGTCATGGATCAACAGACACGGTGGGAGGATTATCTTTATCTAGTGGAGTTTGCTTATAATAATAGCTACTAGAGTTCCATAGGCATGGCACCTTTTCAGGCCTTGTATGGACGTCCTTGTTGTACTCCTCTTAGTTGGGATTGATTGGAGGACAGAGTGTTATTAGGACCTGAGATGTTATAGGATATGGAGCAGTAGGTGGATCGGATTAGGGAGCACTTGGTGGCAGCATAGGATAGGCAGAAGAAGTATGCAGATGCGCATAGGGTGGATCATCAATTTTCTATTGGCGATAGAGTAATTTTGTGGGTGCCTCCATGAAAGAGTCCTATCCGATATGGAAAGGGTTCTAAGATGGCGCCACGCTTTGTTGGACCTTTTGAGATACTCCAAATGATTAGTCCAGCTGCTTATCAACTTGCTTTGCCACCCAGTCTTGCACGTATACATGACATTTTCCATGTTTCAGTTCTTCAACCTTATCATCCGGATGTTACTCATGTCCTTGATTGGGATTCTTTACAAGTAGAGGACGGGCAGCTGGCTTTGGAGCCCGTGGCCGTAATGGAGAGCAGAACGCTCGCTCTTCGAGGGCTAGATATTGAGCAGGTCAGAGTACAGTGGGATCCCAGGGATGATACTTCATCCACCTGGGAGGATGCAGTTAGGATGAGGGAGTTATATCCCTACTTGTTTGCAGGCTTCCAGGAGTAAGCCTGGTCTTTGGGGCTGAGTATGTAATACCCCTCCATTTTGCTTCTTGTGTGTTTGTTTTATGCTATGTTTGGGATGCAGCTACTATTATACTGGACACACCTGGTTGTTTGTGTTTTCATCGCCACTATTGAGCGACATTGATTATTGTGTGATGTGGATTATCTGACTATTGTTTCACATGCTTTATGGATTATTGATGTTAGTAGAGTTAGCTTGAGATATCGTATTATGTGATTTCTGATTATGATGTAATGTCAGTCTTCAATGAGTGTATTGGTGAAGAGGATGGTTCACATCACTTGCTTGCGAGCGCCCTGCGAATCCCTGATTTCTTTTTCACGGTGTGTATTATATACTAGATATACTATATTATGTTGTTTATTTGGTTGCAGGTTACAGGTACATGACATCGACTCCACCTGGTTTCACAAGTCTGAGCATGTCGATCCAATGGTTAAGTTGAAAGGGAGATAGTAACTAGATAACATGTGTCAGGTCTACGCCCTAGCCTTAGTGTGTCATTAGTTATGTTTTGTGAGTCTTGTCTACTTGGTTTAATGTTATATGATTTTATTAGATGCTTTATTATTCAATCATTATGTTAGAATTATTGTATTGTTGAAAGTAGAGTTTATTTTAATATTAAGTGGAATCTATGCTTAGATGAAGTATATATGTTGATTATGAAATTGTATTAATTAAATTTTAATTTATTTAATTAATTAAATTAATCTTGGAAAAGGTTGAATTTAATTATTAAATAATTAAAATTAATTAATTGAGTTATTGCATTAAATTAAATTAAAAGAATTGAAAGAAAAGTGAAATTGCATTTAGAAATCAATTTGAGGTTTTCGAAAATGGGAAAAGGAAATAAATATCTATTTTCACTTTGCATGCAAAAGGAAATTAGGGTTAGATTAAATATTTTAGTTTTAATATGAATGCATGTTTCAATTTTTTTGAGGGAGAGAGTTTTTGAAAGGTTTTTATTTTGAGAAGAATTTTTGGGAATTTTTGCAAAACTGGCACAAAGAAGGTTTTGGAGCAATTTTGGATTGTAGAGCTGATTGAAGAATAATTTGTTTGCAATTATCAAGTTCTTGGATTGGATCCATGCACGTTTGAAGAAATTGCAGGAATTCTTGGGAGAAAGCTTGCATCAGATTTTCATCTTCATCTCTAGCTTTGGATTCCAGGTTTTGTCTTGTTTGATTTATCTCATATTTTATTGTTTTCAAAATTGTTGTTTGAATCTAGATTTAATCCATCTAAAATTTGGGGAAAAACGATAAAATTCAATGTAGGGTTTTATACAATAAATGGGGAAATCGTTGATTCTTGTTTAAATTAAACATTGATTGAGTTTTCAACATTAGGATTGTAGAACAAATAATTTATTTTTTTAAAATTATTTAGATCCGTTTTCAAAACAAATCTTTGTAGAAATTTTTATTGAAAAAAAATCAAGATCCATTCTTTAAATTCTTCCTATTTATTTATTTTAATTATTCTTGGGAGTCTAAAAGAATGTCATCAACAAAATCAATTTTAAATATGTAAAGTGGGAAAATCATTCTAATGAAAATTTAAATATATTCTCTGTAACTGTAATTCTTTTGAATTATTTAGTCAATTCTACCAAACTGTTAAATTCTGGTAAATTTCTATATATACATAATTATATATATTATATATAACCACATATAATATATATAATTGTATAAATATATATGATGTATTTATTTTTATGTTGAAACGTCGTTCGTACAGCAACTATGTTTTTTTTTGGGAAACAAATTTCTATAAAAATTCGTTGATTAGAAGTTAGGCGTTTTTTTTTAATTTTAAAAAAATTGTTATTTTGTTTGTGGCGGGTGGGGAGGTCAAACCCCCACAGCCATAGTTTTCGAGGGCAGGACGCACCTGCCATGGGCAGTGCGCCCACCTCTTGGGGGATGCACTCCCCATGGGAGGTGTGGCCTCCCCCATGTACACCCGCCCCTTACATAGTACAGGTAGCGGTGGTACTGTTCTTTGCTGGGTGCGACAGGGGTACCGGCGGTACAACCGTCTGACCCCTTTATTGTTATTTTTTTAAATTGTTTTTTTTAATTATTATTTTATTTTTATATTTTTTTTAATTTCTATTTATTTTGTTTTGGTTTTCGTGTATGTGATTCCAGTGGTTAAAATTTGCAGTTATATGGATGAAATTTTTTATTTTTATGTTTAATTTTATTAATTATTATATATGTTAATATTATATAGTAATATATAATATTTATTATATAATTATAATTTAATAGGGGAAAATAGATTCTTAAGTTTAGAAATTTTCTTTTCTAGAATTAATTAATTTTTTTTCCAGATTGATAAATTTATTGTAAAACAGAGGGTTATGGTTTTTAGATAATCTTAACATGTTGTAAATTTAGTGGGATTATATTATTAGAAGGAAGGTATTTAAATAGTTAAAGGATGCTTCATAATAGATTCATTAGGACATTTGTATTTATATTTAATGTTCAAATTTGAATTATTAGTGCATACATGTAATTGGGAAATAAATTAAACTGAAGTGCTTATGAGGATGTTTAGATAAGGTTTATAAGTTTATTTATTTAAAGAAGAAATTTAATTGATTTAATGTCATGTTGATATTTTTTTTAATTTCAATTTCTGCGAGAAACATTAGATAAGAATATGGATTTAATATATCCAAATGTAGTGGAATTGATTGCTAGTTCACCTTTGATATTAAATTCTCTTTTTGTTAATTGCTTTGGAACGGGTGATTGAGATTCAATTTTGTAAAGTCTTCCAGTATATGTGGGTCATTCCCATGTTAGCTAATGTTCATTTTTCCTTGGGTAGATATGTATGAGTTTGTTTTCCTCCAAGTGTTGGAGTGGGATTTTTTATTGTCATCTCCTAGATTAGGAGAGGTTGAGTTATTTAGTTCTATAGTACTTGAGTTACCCTTGGAGTCTAGTTTTGAGTAGTGTGTTAACCCTGTTATCATGCTTGACTTTGTCATTGTTTCTAATAAATGAGTATGGATTTAGGAAATCCAAATGATAGATTTGATTAAGGACTTGAATGCTTGTTGTAGCTATGTGATCGAGTTGCATTGTGGATTTTGGGATTTAGTGTTAGTCCTAAATTGTAAGTTTTCTAGAAGAACTTAGAGGATGAGGGTTGTCGAATCTTTATGCCATCTAGTTGTTTTCCCTTGGGTAGTACATGATGTCTTTTAAGGTTATACCCAGTTTCCACGAACGGGGATGTTTTGTGCCTCCTATGAAAGGAGTGGACTATGTGTGGTTGTTGCCTCCATGATGGTTGGAGTGGATTGTATTTTTTGTTTCTCCTTATGTTGGAGTGGTTTTTATGCCTAGGTAGTATGCACTTGTGATTCCCTTGGTGATTAGTTTGTTTGTGTGTTGTCCATTAGAAGGGTGGCTTTTGTTAGGGGCCAAAGCCCAAAGAGGTAAACCGGGTAACCTTCAAAAGTGTTTTTAATAAGTGATAATTAAAGTAATGTACTTAGAAGATTAGGACTAACTTCTCACTAATCAAGATAATTTTACCTCACTCATAGACACAAGGGCTTGTTTAGACTTGGGATGAGTGGGAAGGCTTGGAATGGCAAGATCAACTATCTTGTCCATACGAGAGGTAGTTGATTCCACATGAGTGTGTATGAGGGCCGGGATTTGGTTGAGGTCACCAGGATTACCTGTGTCGGAGCCTATGAAGAATGCCCAGAGGAGATCTCATGACTACTATGTGATGACACTCTATCTAGGACAATTGTTGTTTATTGTTATATGTGTATGGTTCTTTGAACATACTTGATCTATTTTATGTCTAGAAGCAATGCGATCTATGTAAGTGATGTTAGTTTTGTACTTATGTTGTAATTGAGTTGTACTTGTGTATTGCATTTGTTTGGTTATATCAGTATGTGTCAGTATGAGTCTGCCTTTGGTTTGAGGTAGTAGATTCCTTGTCCATGTTACTTTGTTACTATCTCCTAGCATGGGGGGTGGGCCTTCAGGTACCACTAGGTTGGGTGGAACATGCACCAAAACCATTGGGTCCCCTTTGTTCTTCAGTTCGTGGAAGCGAGACATCCAGTTGGACAGCTTGTAGATATTGTAATTCTTCTTGTATCAATTGTATTTACCCCTCTTGTTGTTATGAGGTGGATCTTGTAATTATTACTCTTATGTATTTTGACTCATTCTGGGAATGAGGATTGTAATCTTGTAATGGTTTATGTAATGGAATTATGTGATGGTTAATCTATTCTTATCTTGTATTTACTTATGTTAAATGAATGTCAATTCTTTAGTTATTTAATGCAATGTAATATAGATGATGTATGTTAGTGGGAAATTAAGTAATCTCGATTACGTACCCTTAGGGGAGGTTGTCAATTATAGGTTAACATGTATGTATAATTCATTTCTATAAAAAAAAAAATTAGTATGCATTTTTAGTGAATTGAAACTTCCTCTAGGGTTGCATGGTGGGGCATTACAAAAGAACTCGGGATAGTAACAAATTTGACAAGAGACATGTTGCTTGGTAAGATTACTGCCTTTGAATTAAGTGAATTTGGTGATTCTAATCCTAAGAAAGAATTTTCATTTAAGGCTACTATATCTGGAAGAAACCAACAGAGATATGATTTGAGATAAAATTCTAGAAAGACATTCAATTATGAAGATGATATGAAATAGATTGAAGATGAAGAAAGATAGTTAGAAGAGATAGAAAAATTCATTGTGAAAAGAGAAGGTAGATGGGTATGTGCAGGATCACAATGGGCCAAAAAGTGGCAATATGTAAGCCATATGATGGCCCATGTGGTTGACGACTTTTTTTTTACCCAAAATTGATGAAACGAAAAGGGTTTTTAGAGGATATTCTCAGATTTCCACCAATATAAATTATGCTTTACTTTGAATTTAATAAATAATTATTATTCAGTTTCTATTAGAATCGTGAATAAAGTCCAGATTGATAGGCTGATTGAAAAAAATCTATAACTTTCAAACGGTATCACATTTTTTGAATCTGAAACATGTGTCACATTCTGTGTTTCGTATACTATAGGATTAAAAAAACAAAAATTGAATTTCATGAATTTTTGACCAAGTTAAGGTGGTTAGAAAGATGAGATTTTATTATTTTTAAAAGTTGTAATAAAAAAATCATAATTAATTATTTACTTGGAAAAAAATTATAAAAAAATATGCATCACGTTGGAACGTGAGTCCTCTATTTATGCCTAAAATATTATAAAAAAATATTATCATTTTATTCTAGTTATGGTAGTCAGACAGACACCTACTTCTTATTTTTACCCTGAAATTTAAATACTACTGCATTGAAATTCAAATTTTCACCAAATAGATTTTATTTTTTTAAATAAACGTCTAGTATTTTAGAAACTACATTCAATTTTCTACAGATTCTATTTCTACATTTTTTTGAAATAATATAGATAACTTATTAAAAAATTTACGTGAAGTTGTCTAACTCTGATTTTCTTTCTTTTTATTGCCACTTAAGGGCCTATTTTTTCCATGATGATCCTGCACATACCCAGATTACAAGGTAGGTACAAAGGAAAGTTTCCTATTAAATGTTTCCCTTGCAATCAGATAGGTCATTTTGCATCAAGGTTTTCTGAAGGAGTTCCTAGGTTCAAACCTGATAAGCCTAGATTTCAAATGAAATGTTATTATTTTGAAGGAGGTGTTACTGATGATGAATCTGATAAAGAAAATGGAAATGAAGATGGATGGTTATTCATTGCTAGCAAGGAAAATGGTACAATGTCCATTGAATCCACTAATGATAAGAATATTGAGAAAGATCTTGCAGCCAAAATTGAAGAAAAAGATGAGTGGGTGATTGAATTTGGCTACTCACATCATATGACTGGTGGAAAAAGCAAGTTTATAAGCTTGGATAAATATGACGGTGGTGTTGTGAGATTTGGAGATAACAATGCTAGTGTGATTTGTACTAGAGGCACTATTGATGGTAAATATAATACTAATGATGTCCATTATGTTTAAGGATTGAAGCTTAACCTATTGAGTGTTGGAAAAATGGTCGACAAGGGATACAATATTTAGGTCAAATATGGAAAATGTGGGATATTGGGAAGTTATGGAAATGTAATTGCTTCATGTACAAAGACAAGACACAAATTTTTTCACTTGAGTGCTGCTAGTGAAAGTTTTTTAATTGCTCAAGTTGATGTAAGTCGATTATGGCATAAGAGGTCATAGTTTTTCTACTTCTGGATTTGATTGTGTTGGAATTTTTTTATCAAAGTTTCAGATCACACTCTATGATCCATCATCAGGATAGATCACAAAGTGTGATCCAAAATGTTGATGAAAAAGCTCCAACACAATCGAATCCAGAAGCACAAAAACTATTTCATATGGATTGTGGAAATCTTATTGCATTGATAGGAGGTCATTTCATGCAAATTTTGATAACATTTTCAAAGTAAGCTCCACTCAAATATTTAGAGATCTCCCTATAAAGTGAATCCTACTAACATGATATGAAACAAAATTCAGAGGGGAAAGAAGACTAGAATTTCTTTTCAGAGAAAAAAAAATCATTCTAATGGAGTACTGGAGTTGGTGCATACTGATCTATGTGGCCCCTCCAGAATTAAAATTCTACAAGGGGAAACATAATTTATGTTTCTTATTGATGATTACTCTAGGATGATATGGGTTGCTTGCTTAAGAGAAAAAAATGAAGCATTGAAAAAGTTCAAAATTTTCAAAGCTATGGCCAAGAATGAAATAGGTTTGAAGATTAAATTCTTAAGGTCAGACAGAGGTGGTGAATTCACTTCCTGGGAGTTCAATTATTTATATGAAGAGCATGGAATCAAAAGACAATTATCTACTCCCTGGACCCCTCAATAGAACAAAGTTGTTGAGATAAAGAATAAAACAATTCTAGATGCTGCTAGAAATATGATGTTGAAAGATAATGTACCTCATATCTATTGGAGATAAGCTATAAGAACGGTTATATATACTATCAACCTGGTAAATGTCAATGGTAATTCTGCTAAGACTCCTTGTGACCTATGGTTTGGTTATAAGCCTACTATTAAAAATTTCAAAATATTTGGAAGTAGATGCTATATCAAGAGATATGAAGATATAGGCAAGTTTGATGCTAAGAGTAATGAAAGAATATTTCTGGCTTACTCTACCAAGAGAAATGCCTACCGGTGCTATAATAGAAGATTAAGTAAAATGGTTGAAAGTGAAAATGTTAGTGTTGATAAAGACACTTCTAGATCATCCAGATACTATGGATATGATTCAAGTGACCAACATGACAGTATTGAGAATGGAAAGAATGCTCAAACACAAAATCAAATTCAAATTATTCTAGTGAATCAAGAGAGTTTAGAAGGAGAAGCCAGTGGAAGTGCAAAATAAAGAATAGAAGAACTAGAAGTTTGAGAGAATCCTAAAGTTCTGAGGTATGTAAAGCTAGATATTTCTAAAAATAACATTATAGGAGATAAGAACAAAGGTGTGTAGTCTAGAAGAATAATTCCAAAAGACTATTAACTGATTTCCAAGATTGAGCCCAAAAATGTTAATGAAGCTTGTAAAGATGAATATTGGATGAAAGCAATGAAGGAAGAACTGATGCAGATAGAGAAAAATGATACATGGATTCTTGTTCCCAGACCTTGGGATAAAAATGTGATTGGAACCAAATGGGTCTTTTGAAATAAGCTGAATGAACAAGGATAAGTGGTCAGGAATAAAGAAAGACTGGTATGTAAAGGTTACTCACAAATGGAAGGTCTTGATTTTGAAGAAACCTGTGCCCTTGTTACTAGAATTGAAGCTGTAAGAATATTTTCTGCTTATGTTTCTTTTAAGAACTACAAAGTCTATAAAATGGATGTAAAGTCAACATTTCTAAATGGTGAGCTAGAAGAAAAAGTATACGTTGAGAAACCAAATGGATTTAAACTAACTAAAATATAACATATGGTTTTCTGATTTAAGAAAGCATTGTATGGACTCAAACAAGCCCCTAGAGCCTAGTATGCTAGATTGGATAAATACTTGTTGAAGCTTGGATTCAATAAAGGTACTGCTGACAGTAATCTTTATTTTAAGATTGATCAAGATAATTTTGAGTATCTCAGAGGAAAGTTAAGGGCGGTTTCCCTTCCTAATCTGAAATAAGATGCAAGTCCTTGCATCAGTCCATGCATTCATAGTCATATCTTGATCTGGATTGATGTTGTGGTGGTTTCTACTCAGGGGGAGTAGTCAGATGATTCAAATATGTGGTTAAGAGCTTGTGTACCTTTGTCATTGATTCCAAAGAGGGAGAAAAATAATGTGAAAAAGTACAAAAAAGGGGAGAAGAGTAATTTAAGGGGGAGAAGAATAGTATGAGAGGAAGGGAAGACTATTCCAAGAAGAGTTAGTTGTGTTGATGGTATTTTTCACATCATGTGTTACCATCAATTCCAAAGGGGGATATTGTTGGATATTGCATGGTTGTGTTTTTGATATGTGGTTGTCATTGATGTCAACACTATTAGAATTGATGTTTTTAAGGTTGTATATGTCGAGGATATTGAGAAAATTATAATAAATATGTTGAAGGTTGTTTGTGAAGTTATGAAGCTCAGTGTGTTAATATTCAGAAGTTTCAATTTAAAGGGTTTTTTTCTAAGCCTCTCTTGTTTATAGTCTAGAATTTTTAGAGGTGCGCATCAAGATTGGAGCAAGTTGTGAGTTTTCATGTTCCTCTATTTGTTTTGTTACTATAGATGATGTTTCTAGAAGAAGATAATGTAATTCTGGAAATTCTATTTTTGTGTATGCTCATGCAATGTTCATTGATGTTTCTATATTGTTCTCTATCCTTGTTGCACATCTGCATTGATTGGTGTGATCGTGATCAAATATTTTTTCTGTGTTTTGATTTTCATGTTCTTGGTTGACATGGTGTTTGTAACATTTTGCAGATCCTTGTGGATTAAAATTTTTATGTTTGACATGTTCAAGGAAGTTTTTTTATGTCTTCATTATGTTGTGACCCACTTTGGTTGGTAGACATTGATATTTGCTCATGAATTGGGCTGACAATTTTTCATTCATTTATTCTTTTATTTTTGGCTGACATAGTTTCTAATATAATTCCATGAAGTAGATATATAAGAGTGATTATTTCTTCCTTTTTAAGTGTGTGTGATATATATGTGATAAGTGTGAATACAAAATGTGCAAATAGAGATTAGATCATTTGATTGTAGAGCAAAGTGTGAAGAAGTTTGAGCGAAATGTGAAGAAGTTTGAGTGAAATCTGAAGAAGTGTTTATGTGCTTAACTGAAACTATCATCGGGCTTTTGAAGAAGCTAATTTCTCAGTTCAATCACTTTAGATGGATTTAATCTGAAATTTCTATGTAAGATAGTGTGTCATATTTGAGAAGTGATCTCTAGGAAGTGTTCTTGAATGCATGTGCATTCCTTATTCATTTTACTTATACTTTTAATAGGGTATAACTTGTGGATTAACGTCCACTGTGGTTTTCCCCTAATAGGGTTTCCATGGAAAAATCTTGGTGTTATATGTTCTTATGATGTGTTGTTGATTCATGATTTCACTATTATTTATTAGATTTGATATTAAAGGTTAATAAGGTTAAATAAGTGTTAAAATCTATGACAATTGATTCACGCCCCCTCTCAATTTTCTATTCTTATTTTTCCAACAATCCAAACCTAACTATGCAACCTAAGATATGAAACTAAAAATTAGAATAATGAATTGAGAAAGGATATAGGAGAAACTAGAGAACTAAAGATGTTTGAAACAAGTTTTGCACTCCCAAAATGAGAATTTTAATGTACAATGGAAATCATATGCTAGTAGGGGTGATTTTTTCCTAGTTTAGGGTCCAAAATCAGAATCTACAATTGTTAAACCAAGATCTACAAAAAAGTCTTAAAAATTGTATGCTGGGACTCATATGCCACAAGTGGTGATTTAGTCCCAGTATTAGGGTTGATTTGAAACTCTGATATCCTCTATTTTTCTCCTATAGCTTCTCTCCTTTCTGACCATCGAGTCTAAAACACTGAATTTTGAACCATAGGTGACTTTTCGTGATCTTGCAAGAAAGGTGACAACTTTGAAAACTTTCTCTAATCTTGAATTTCAATGTATCTTCAACCTAAATTTTCAAATCACACATCAAAGAGAGGGAAAAATGATGCTTTGTTAGTGGATAGGGGTTCTCCATGGTCAAGTCTTGGTTTGGAAATCAAACCTTGAAATGAAATAGAATGGGGGAATGATGAATGAAAAAATATGCTACGTTTCAACTTACAAAACCCTTGGAATAAAGGCTACAATCTTGTATAAAATGGATAGCATGAATTTATATCTTGACTCGAATTCTTGCTTGAATCATGAAATACCTGCCTCACAAATGTTAGCTCAAAAATAAAAATGATGCATGATGAATTTCAAATGATTCTTGAATTGTTAATATAGTTCAAAAGAAATTGACAATCATCTCTTTAATTCTCTTTAATTCTCTGTTGATCATAAATTTTCTATAATACTTGATGTCACAACTTTCCAGGTAAAAAATGAGTGAAATAACCTTGTATTTAAACTTGTTTATGTCAAATTTCCTAAAATTACAACATTGCAAGTCGATATTAGATCTAGGAGAATAAAATCCTATAGAGAATTGAATTCAAAATTAGGTCCAACCTAAGAAGGAATCATACACTAGTTGGGGCGTATGAGTTACAATAGCCTAGACTTGGAATATGAATTTTAGAAATGTTAAGTTGTATGGACTAGACTCCAAACCTTAGGTGGGACCCATATGCCCAAGGTGTCTTATGAGTCGTATATCAATAAATTATGATTGGTCATTTGATATGTGTTAGGATTATCCTCAGAAAGATGCATTAAATAAGGCTTGTGGATGCAAAATAGGACTAAATAAGGCATAAAGAAATCCAATTTTAGTAGGGAGGGCCCAAAAAAGTGTGAAAATGTAAAGGGATACATTTTTCTACACTACACATACATAAGGCTATAAATATCATCATTAGGAAAAACATTTTTTTTACTAAGTATCTTATAAAATTATGATGGAAGAATTATTATAGATTTGGATTAGGATGGAAAAAAGGATTGGTTTGATTGTGAATGTAGTAACATAATACAAAGCATGGTTAATCCTAATATTTGTGAAGTGGATTCATTGGCCCTAGTTGATAATGATTGGGTCAAGTAAACCTTAAAGAGAGGTTAAAAAATACTAAAATATATTTGTTCTGGTTTTTGATTTTTTGGGCTTTTAGTTTCTTATTTTTTGAAAGCTTAAGCTAAGAGAAAGGAATATTAAATATTTTTTTCGTTGTTATTTTTTGATAATTTTAGGAAGAACTTCATTTTTATTTTTCTCATGTTCATTATGGTATCAATTGGACGAGCCATTTTATGGAAAATTTTCTCTTATTAGGAGGCTTAGAGTTAAAATGACCCATCTTCTTTCATTCATGTGAGTGCATTAAATTTTTGAACAAATCATTTGTTGTAGAGACTCAATCATTGAATAGAGGTCCTCAAAACTAGAAAAGGAATGGATGCTTGGAAAGGTGCAAACATAATCTAATTTTTGTGATTCAATCAACCTATGTAAAAGAACAAACTAACTATTTGATGAATCATGCATTTATTTACAAGTTCATGAGGATTCAAATATCTCATCTCTTTTTGGAGTCCTGGACTTAGTGCACATGCAATCCCAAGGGTGAAATTTAAATTATGTTGGTTTCTAATGACTATGTTTTTTTTTGTTTTTTTTTGCATGGCTAACTCTAATAAGGCATTTGAAGGTGGTCCATATTTCTATATTCAAATGTTCCTATTTATAATTCCATTGTATACCGACTTTAACCCATTGGAGTAGTTGTCATCTCATATTCTTATTTTGGTATGACTTCCTCGGTTCCCATTAGATTTTTTGAGGAATGATATTCTCAATTCAATCCCTCTATTGCTAGGTAAATTGGTAGCACCATCTTAACAAGCTCTTGATAAAAGGTAATTTCTTATGATTACATTTTCATTGAGATCGATTGAAATAACCCTTTGCTAGACTATCTAGAAATTTGTCTTGGATCCACATCATGGATTCAAAAATTAGACTACAAAGAACTCCCTTGTAGGTGTCGTATTTTTCAAGAGTATGGTCACTTATAGAAAAAGTGTCAAAGGGTTTGAGCTTCAAATTTTTGGTCAAAGCTGCAAGTCATAAACAGAAAAGTGAAATGATTAATTTGTGGGATGAATGCTAGCATATGATTTTAGGATAGAGAGAACACCCACAAATCCAATTTCATTCAAGGATAATCCTAAAGATATCAATGCACAAGAGAAATAAATCTTGTAATAGGGTTGTCCTACAGACTGAATATGATCTAATGAGGGGTTCACCACCAAGTTTAAACCTAGAAAAGACAATGAAATGCAAGATGAAATTTAAAAACCTAATTGAATGAAAACTAACACTAAATAATTTAGAAAAGTGAATGAAACAACACATAAAGCTACAAAATAGAGTGTGTGTAATTGGAAATATAGAGAAGGATGAATGGAGGTCTAAATCACTAGAAAATATGCTTTTACTACTAATTGGGACTCATTTTCCAAGATGGGTGAATCAATATCTTTTTTGGAAAACTCTGCAGGAATAGGTTTCAAACAAAAGGGTGTATGAATCTATAAAATCTTGAAAAATTACTAGAACTAGGTCTCATTCATCAGATTTAGTGAATCAATCTAGTTAGGATTTTTTAGAACTTTTAAAGCTGATCTTGCTTTTGTTTGTCTGCTCAATCCTTCCTGATTGGTTGCAAAATCTGAAACTGCAATTTGTGACATCTAGGTGATGTCCAAGTCCCTCCAAGGCTTGATGAGAACTTTGAAAAATTTAGATGATTTGCAACTTTTGTCCAATATTTCTCCTTAGGATATCCACAACTTAGACCTAAAAATCACACATAAAGGAGAGGGAGAAATGTTGTTAGGTTAGTGGATAAGGTTTTTCCAGGGGTTTTCCTTCCTCAAACCCCTTTTTGGTAATTAAATCTTGAACTGAAACAAATAATAATAGAGAATTATGAATGAACAAAAGGCAATGTTGAAACTCACTAAATAATAGCAATAGGATGTTGTAAATATGCTTGAAATGGATACAATAGATATGGTTCTTTAATCTTTCTTGAATAAAGTTTATCTTGAATTAAACACTTGCTTGAATCATAAATCCCACAACACAATTGTTAGCACAATAACAAACATGACATATGGAATCCTTGATATGATGATTGATGCTTGGAGAATGCTCTAAAATGCTTGATAATCTACCCTTGGATGCTCTTGAATGCATTTTTGGATGCTTCGGAATTCAAACTTTCTATATGAATCTTCATTCAACTTGCTAGGTGTAAAATGACAGAAAGAACCTTGTACTTATACTCAATTATGAAAGAATTATTGAAATTACAACACTACCAGCCAACATCAGATCTAAGAGAATGAAATCCTACTAGAATTTTGAATTAAATTTGATTTTGGACCACACGAGACTCATTCACCCAAGGTATAAAATGAGTCCCATCAAGCATGATATATGGGATGGAAAACTAAGAGTTCTTAGAAATGTGTGAAAATCAGTTTGGGACAAAAAGATCCATGTGGGACCCATTCGCCCAAGGTGGGAAATGATTCTTAGATCCCTAAATATGGGCCACAAACACCTGAATTATGATTGCTTAATGATTTGTGTCGATATTATCCTCAAAATGATACAATAAATGAGGCATGTAGTTGGAAAATGTGGCAAATTAAAGCATACAAAAGTCGAATTATTAATGAAAACCCTAGAGAAGTGTGAAAGTGTGTTACAACACTTTACAACACTCCAAATAAGGTAAGATTAATGTTTATTTTGATTAAAAAGAGGTTTATTAGTTTGATAAGACCTTAGAAAAGTGTGAAAGTATATTACAACACTTCACAACACTTTAGATAAGTACCATTTAAATCCATGTTAGTTCACAAGGTCTCAGGACCTAATGTGAATATGTTTGGCATATTACAACACTAAATAAAGGCCAACTTAAGGGGATCTTTTTTCATCATTACACAAAGTAACATGAAGGTAAAATGATGTGGTCAAAAGTGCAGGTCATAAATAATAATTCCTAACCACTAAATTAATCTCCATATTAGCTTCTAAATCTAGCTCAACCTCCCACCTATGATTCTTCCTAGAAGACACTATCCTATTATGCTCCACTATGGGTGGGTAAATGAAAATATTATGCCCCAAAATAAAATAAAAAAGAAATAGGGATATCTACCAAAATTTGTAGGCCCTTATTGATTATAGGTTGGTGCTTAGATTGGTGGTTCTTAAATGCTACAAAGAATCTATGGGACTTTCTCACATCTATAACCATTTACAAGGAGCTACCTACACATTATCCACTAATTAAAAATTATCCTTCTATTTAATTTCTAGCTAAGTTATCTACATTGCAACACACATAACAAGATCCTTTTATTTCAAACTATGTTATCGAATCCTACTAAATTGTTACACTCTGTAGTGTAGGAAAATGTCGTCCTTTACATTTCAACACCTAATTTTGGAATGATTAACATTAAAATGAACCTAATGTTGATCTAGTGTTGTAATTTTTTTCACACATTCACAATAGGTTTAGGGTTCATTTAAGCTAAATAGACCTAATTTTTCCTTAATTTCATGTTGTGAAGTGTACTTATTTATGCATTTGCATTAATTTTAGGGCCCTTTTAAGCTAAATGGACCTAATAATGCCTTATTTAGGGTGTTGTAAAGTGTATCCTAACACTTCACACTAATCAAGGTTTTTATTAATTGACTGGGCCTCTTTATGCCTTATTTTACATCCACAAGCCTTAATTAAAGCATCTTTTTGAGGATAATCCCAACATATATAGAGTGACCAGTCAGAATTTAATCATTTTGGATTGTATGAGCCAATTTTAGTGATATGGGACTCATACACCACCTTGGGTGTATGGGCCCCACCTATGTTTTGGGGCTTGGATATGAATTTAACATTAAACTAAGCCTTCCTTTAAAAATGTGTCCCAAGCTTAGCCTAATGGGACTCATACACCCCAAATGGAATATGCATCCCACTTAGCTTAGAAATAATTTAAATTCAAATTATTGGTGGTATTTTATTCTTCAAGATATGATGTTGGCTTGTAGTGTTTTAATATTGGGAAAATTTGAATAAATAAGTATAAATATAAGGTTCTTTCATCATTTCAACACCTAAGAAATCCTAGAATTTCATGATCAATCAAGAGTACTTTCATAAGAGTTTACAAGATTTCACAATAGAATTCAAGATAATTTTTAAAGCTTTCAAGGGAACAATTATTCATAATTTTTTGCAACAATTTAAGATCCATCATCATGCAAAAGGTATAATGCATCAAGCATGTTGTTCAACTAGTGTTGTGATGTAGTATTCAAGATCCAAGATAAGCATCGTTTCATATCCAATACAAGATCAAGATCTACATTATTCATTTTTGCTTCAAGTTACATTATAGACTTACACTCCAAGACATAATTTAAGCTATTATTTTTCGTGTTTCATATTTCATGTTCATGTTTCATTTTTTCATCATATTGTTTAATTACCTAGATGGGGTTTGACCAAGACAAATGCTTATTTTCTAAAAATCAACAAGATTTTCCCTCTACATGTGTGATTTCAAAACTAGGTGTTTCAGAGCTTGAAGGATCATTGAATACTAAGTTGCAATATTGAAGAAAATTGCTGAAGTTGTCTCCATACTAGCAAGATCATAGAAAATCACCTACAATTTGAAAATCAAGGTTTGCTACTCAAGAGATTTGGTAGGAAGGAAGCTACAAAAGATCACTAAAATAGACTAGAATTTTAGCCAAACCATAATACTCGTACAAAATAATCACTTGTGGCATATGATTCCCAGTATTACCTTTCTCTAGATTTCAGGAGATGTAGGTTCATTATTGATAGATTCCAGTTTTGGAATAAAAACCCTATTCTAGGATTAAATTGCCCAAACTAGTGTATCAGTCCCTGTGAGTATCAAACATCAAAATTTGAATGTTTTGGAGATTTTTTTGACCTCATATTTCTTTTAGGTGCACCTCTGTTCATTCTTAGTTTATTATCCTAATTTTCAATTTCATTTTTTGGGTCATCTAGATAGGACAATCATGGCTAAGGGGTTTTGCACAAGCCCCCAAGACTAGGTTCCTATGGAGGACCAACATAACCACAAAATAACACAGATGAAAGTGGTAAAGAGAAACAAAAAAGCACAAGCATGCACTATAAAATGAATAAAGAAATAAAATGGGAAGGAAACAAGGTGGATCAAGATTCAACTATTTGTCCAATTCTATGTTGATCAGATCTAGGCTATTTGTCTGAAAAATGCATACTCACTTTGTGGAAATGGAACTCCTGGCTTTCCATTGGGTGAGAAATATGAAATGGTGAGAAACATACACACATGGATAATATGTACTAACACACACACATGAGTGCCTATGGGGAAATTCATGCCTCAGCTAGGCTTCCCGCTCAAACCATACCAAATTTATACCTCCTGATAACTTTTATAAGGAAACACATAAAATGATATTCAACCTTCATGGGACAAGAAAAAAATTGTATTCTTAGAGCTAATGAACAAATAGGATGGATCTACAGGAATGCAAGTTGTGTTATGCAAGGTGGCCATATGACAGTAAATGTAAAATACAAAATAGGAAATTTTTAAACCAGTCTTGCTTACTTCATGTGAGGTCTTTACTTAGTGAACATTATGCCTATTTTTTTTAAGAAAGGACCAATCAAAGAATAGAAAATTTATAAACTTAGGGGATGTAGTGTGTCACATAAATCCACTAAGAGGAATGTAATATACTAACATAGATCATGATCTTGAGAGACATCACACCTAATCTCATCAACAAGGAAAAAACTGCATCATATGAAATAAAAAGATTGCACCAAGAACCATGAAAAAGAAAAATAATTATACCAATGTATGCCCCCACTTTAAATAAATTTCTAAGCACCATATTGTGAGAAATTAATTTAAGTATAAAATTATAAATGTAAAAAAATAGGACATGAGAGCCAACTTAGAAAGACCTATGCCAAGTCATATGTTTCCAAGTAATGCTATGCCATGCAAAAGAAAAGAAAAAGAGACGGTTTCCACCAAAATGAAAATACCAAACACACAAGAGATCTATGGATTTGCGGTCAATATGTTCTTTCTAAAATGTTTTTAAGCGAGAGCTTGGAACTATCATCATTCCCTAAATACACATGTGACTAGAAGAATGACACAAAGAGAGAAAAAAATAAAAGAGCCTTTTGGGTCAACATGGAAGAGACATGAATGTCTCAATTACTTGCATCATCTCCAAAAGGAAAACACAAGAAAACTGAAAAAGAAGCACATAAAAGTAAAGGAAAAGCTTTTGGGTCAACATGGAAGATACATGAATGTCTCGATGCCTTGTGTCATCCCCCAAAGGAAAACATAAGACAAAGAAAAAGGGAAATACATGGAAGATACATGAATGTCTCCATGCCTTGTGTCATCCCCAAAATTGAAACACAAGACAAATAAAAAAGACAAAAGAAAAAAATTAGAAGGTACAAATAGAGGATTGTTACAAAGAGAGAAAGATACATCAAACCAAATATCATGGGGGGTCACATTATGCACATGCAATCACACAAAATAAAATGAAAAATAAATAATCCATAAGACTAGTAAGGCACATGTAAGTTAACCTATGAGCAAGTCATCTGCCTACTAATAATGTTCATTGTATACCGAAGGTAGGCAACTAGAAAAATGGACAAGAGCCTATTTTGAACTAGGAGAAGCACTCTATTCAAAAATATTTGTAGGAGATTTATCATTTAGGCTCATGGAAGAGGAAAAAAATGTATTCAATTAATTCTGCACCTCTTCCTCAATTTTAGCAGCCTCGTCATCATCATCCTGGTTAATCACAATAGGAGGTTGAAAGATAATGTCCATGGAAGAGTTAAACTCTTGTTGTGGTTGTTGTATTTAATTTTTTTATTTCAAGGTAGGGGTAGATTTATCATGCATTGCTTCAATCAAGTTTGGATCTTGATTTTTTTTGTTTAATTATTCATGTAACTTGTGAGCAAGGGCACGATGTCTATGCCTATGCTCCCTAGTAGTTCTTTGTTTATTTTAGTTTTGTTTTCAATTTATATTTGTGTAGGAGCGGGTTGATCAACCATAGGTTTCTTTTCTTCCCGAAGGGGAGGAACAAAAGAAACCACAAGAAGTTGTTCAAACACTTTCTCTTTGAATTTGTATACTTGTTTTACTCTAGGAGGTGTGATTGGTTTGATTTCATTATCTCTTGGTCATTTGTAGAATGTGCATGAAGGTTTTATCTTAGGTTGGTCTTGGTTATTTTGGACTTCTTTAGGTTGAAGCATGGTTTTGTAAAGGATGGTAGGATCAAAGGTGGATAGGGACATGTTTTAGAGGGATAATTATGTTATTTTTTGTTCTTAGAACTTTTGGTAGGACAAGAAAAATAATTATTCTCTTGATTTTATAGGTTCCATAGGCTCGAGACAAAGGGAATTGAAAGAAAAATTTCCTTTGGAGGACATAGGGTTAAAGCCACTATGATGGATAGTGAATATTTCATTTTGAAAGAAAACCTTTAAGCATTTATGCACAATCGAAGGGAAAAATTTCATGGAGGAAAGCCATAGATAGCCGAGCTTCACACAAACATGGTCTAAATATGGGATGATGGAGAATGAGACATCTAATATTTTTGGTCCTATTTGTAATTGTAAGGTTATCAATCCCATTGGAGGGCAAGAAAAACCATTGTGTGTCTTGATCAATTCTTTTGGTTTATCATAAATATATTGATAGAGCTCATGTAAAAGTAAGAATTCCTTCATGATTACATTCTCTCCAAAAGAAAGAGCTATTAGTATCTCATTAGTGGGCTTGTCATAGATACAACCAACTATGTAATGAGGACCATCTAGTACATGTTTAAGTATATCCTTAGAGGAGAAACTAATTTCAAGAGGATTTTTAGTTTGGCCCTTAAGAGGAATGATGTCTATCACTCCTACCATTTCATCCATAGGATCATTATCTATAGGATCATGTTGAATACAATCATTGTTATCATCATCTGTGTCAACATTCATCACACCATTCTTTGTTGTTTCATTGGATTTGACAAATGAAATATTATGTTTTGGCATGGAGTTAGTGAATATTTGCAAAATTTGGTTAGGAGGGGCCACAAACTTATTTCTTTGATCAGTAACAACTCAAATGGAAATACAACTAAAATCAATGAGGTCTTGTTCAAGATGTTTAGGACGCTTACACTATTTTGTGTCAAGTCTATTTTTTTAGTGATATTGGAAGCAATAATTTGATCTAAAGCTTAGGGGTAAAGACTTATTAGGATCAGATGTTTTTATGAGAGGCAAGGTAATCATTTTTTGTTCTAAGAGTTGGGACATTGTGTTATGAAGGGTATCGGGTGAGGGAGTGAATTGTCTTATTGGGTCTCCATAGCTAAAGGGTATTGTGGATTTAATGACAACTAATTGGTTACTGGAATTTTCAGTTATTTGTTGATGGGTATTAAATTGAATTAACCCTCTATTTTTTTTTCTAAAAGGTTGGGATTTGTTTTGGTTTGTAGGCTCATATTTCTCAAATTGGCAAGAACTGGACTTTGTATCTCAGCTACTAACTGAATTTTCATAATCATAGAGGGTAGTAAAACAATGTATGAAGGATGGGAATTTCATCATGGTGAGCTTGTCTTGGATATTACTTTGAAATTTTTCTATGAACATCTTTTCAAGGTGAGGTTTGGGGACCTTGGCATCGATTTGGGAATAAAGTGGTTGATAGTGTGAGATAAATTCAAATATCAGTTCTTCATTTTTCTTGCATCTCATCAAATCATACAAGGTAATCTTAGGAGTCATGTGCACTTGGAAATGCTTTACAAATGCATCAAAAAGTTCATTGAATGAACTAATTGAGTTTTTTGATAAAGAAGAGAACCATTCCAAGGCAATATCTTTCAACAACCTAGTAAAAATCTTAGCCAAGAGTTTATCATCAAGGAAAAAGTCACTACACAATGTAGTATAGGCATTAAAATAGTTAGAAGTATCTCCCTTTCCTCTGTATTTCTCAAATCTAGGCACCTCTATACCTGGTGGCATCAGTATTCGTAATATCTCCAAGCACAATGGACTGCTTCTAATATAATATGTAGGTGGGTCATTTTTATTTTGATTGATGGTGAAAATATGTGTTTGAAGGAATGAAACAATTTGGAAGAGTTGAATTATAAGAGGGTAATTCTTGGTGTTATGTGATGGAAGTGAAAGTGGTGGAGTGTATTTGTTTGAAGGACAAGTGAATGGAATTCTTATAGGCAGTAAGGTGGTAGGAGATATAATGTGTGATGCCACATAGGAACTAGGGATGCTAGTGGGAATACCCAAGGAAAGAATTACATTACTAGTTTGTTGCATTGTTGTTGTGACTTGAAGGTTGGTATACGTAGGTATTGAGGAAATTGTTGTTGGAGGAGGAATTTGAGGCCCTCCTTGGCTTGTGAAATTGTTTGTTGGTAAAGCACCACTAGTGGTTGACGGGAGGTGTTTTCCAAAGATCTGAATTATGTTTTTCATAAGGTCAAGCCCATGTTCACTTTTAAGAATGTAGTGAATGTTATCTATAGTAGGGATAGCATTTGTTGAATTTTTTTCATTTTGCACTTGGTGTTGTAAGTTTTCTAAGTTCTCATGGATTTGAATTATATGTTTTCTTGTAGGAAACTATTATTCCTTATTTCAACTTGCATACTACTTGAAGGCAAAGAGTTGTGAAGGGTATTATCTATACCTAGTGTACTAGTGTCAATAATAGGAGTGAAAGAGCTAGACAACCCAGGATCCACAATGATTATCCTATCGGGTGATCCCACAATAATGGGTTACACTTTTTGGCCAAACTTGACATTGAAATCAACATTTTTCACTAGAGCTTCACTTTCTTACACCTATATCAGCTAAACCATTAAGAATATAAAGATGAATCAAACTAGGGATTTGTGAGATTTTTTGTGTAGATTCTAATAATTTATTTAAAATAAAAAATAAATTGTGAATCCTTTTATGTAATTTTTAATAACTTGTTTTTTCTACTAAACAATTTTTTTAAAATTTGATGTTTACTTTGGACCACATAACACTTTTTATAGAAAGGATACAATTCTATTTTTTTTAAAATACAAATTTGTCACACCAATATCTAATGCATGGATATTTTTTCATATTTTTTTGTTACATATTTTTCTTAATTAATTTTCCAATTAAGAGTAAATATAATTTGGACATAGGTCTACTTTAGAATGCATAAATATTTATGTATGTAGTTGAATTAATTTTTATTTGCTGGAATAAGGACATCAATACCTAGTGCACATGCATTTTTAAGAAAAAAATCTCTTTTTTTCTATTTTTCCATATGTGTGAAACAAAGAACATGATGTTCATTGAAAAACCTAAATTCACAAGAAATAAACAATAAATATAGTACTAAAATTAAATATATTTAAAATTATAATTTTTGGGAATCTTATAATAAGGGATACATACTTACAAATCATAAATTTTAAATAAATTCATTTGATAACCCAAAAGGTAAATCAAAAGTGGGCTTTTATTAGCATTTTGATAGGTGTAGAGGAGACTTCATTATAGGTATAGTTTGAAACTAATGAGGTTCTATCCAAGGGGATTTGATCAAACCCTCTTTAATTAGAATCATTTAAATGGAACCTTTAAAGGCTTAAATCATTATATTTTCCAAAAATATGTGATTTCAAGAAAAAATCAAGATGTCTAAAAAAGTGTGACCCATTATTGTGGTAGCACCCTATCGTGAGATGATGTGAGTATCAAACTTCATCTCACTATAGTAATAGCAATAGGACACAAAATACTCATGCAAGGGATACTAAATGCAAGGTGAATGCAAATGCAATGTAAGCTAAGAACAAAGAAATACTTGTTTAACATAAATTTTGGAAACTGAAATAGAAAGACAAGAATAATAAATAGAAAGTTAGAAACTATATTTTAAATTCCAAAAACTCTAGTGTAGAATATACAAAGGGATTGATTCACCCAAGGTGATGAATGAGTCCTAGTGAGGACTTTTTTTAAAAATTTTCCAAAGAAATTAATTGTGTTTTATGATTTTTATGCTACATGATCTAGATCGTAACTACAAATACAAATTTTGAATGATTTTTGATGAAATTAGATGCAAAAATGCAAGATATATCAACTTTCACTAATTCAAAATTTGAAACCCTAGAATGCAAGTTTACCAGTGCAAGTCCTAATGCAAGAAAAAATTAGGATGATAATGCATTCCAAATAAAAAATTCAATGTTCTAAATGCAGCTTCACCAAAATGAAATGATTAATTTGTGGGATCGATGCTAGAATATGGTTTTAGGACATAGAACACACCCAAAAATCCAATTTAATTCAAGGGTAACCTTAAAGATCTCAATGCACAAGAGAAATAAATCTTGTAATAGGGTTTTCCTAGGGGTTGAGTATGATCTAATGAGGGGTTCACCACCAAGTTTAAACTTGGAAAAGGCAATGAAATGAAAAACCCTAAGTGAATGCAAACTAACACTAAATGATTATCAAAAGTGAATGAAACAAAATAGAACACTATAAAAAAATTGTGTGCACCTAGAAATCTAGAGAAGGATCAAAGGAGGTTTATGTCACTACAAAATCTACTTTTACTATTGACTGGGACTCATTCACCAAGCTGGGTGAATCAATCTTATTTCTAGAAAACTCTACATGAATTGGTTTTAGAAAAAAAGTGTATCTAGATCTTCAAAATCCTGAAAAATGACTGGAACTAGGACTCATTCGCTATAAGTGGTGAATCAATCTAGTTGGTATTTTCTAGAACTTTCAAAGCTAATCTTTCTCTTCTTTACTTTCTTAGTTCTTGCTAATTGGCTTTTTTATCCGAAACTACAATTTGTGACCTATAGGTGATCTCCAAGTCTCTCTAAGGCTTGATGACAACTTTCATAACTTTAGATTTCGAACTTTTCTTCAATCTTGTTACTTAGGAAATCTGCAACCTAGTCCTACAAATCACACAAAAGGAAAGGTAAAATGTTGTTGGGTTAGTGGATAGGGTTTTTCCTTGGTAAACACCCTCTGGTATTTAAACCTTGAAATGAAAGAAAATAAGAATAAAGAATGATGAATGAATAAAAGAAAATGTCACAACTCACCAAACCCTAGCAATAAGATGCTACAAATATGCTTGAAATGGCTACATGATGGATATGGTTCTTGACTCTTTCTTGAATGAAGTTGATCTCGAATGAAACACTTTCTTGAATCATAAAACCTACATCACAATTATTAGCACAATAACAAACATGACATATGGAATCCTTGACATGATGATTGATGATTAGATAATTCTCCAAAATGCTTGAAAATCCACCCTTGGATGCTCTTGAATACTCTTGTGAATTTTTTAAAACTCAAACTTGTTATATGAATGCTCATTCAGCTTCCCAGGTTTAAAATGAGAGAAAAAACCTTGTATTTATACTCAATTATGCAAGAATTCCAAAAATTACAACACTACAAGCTGACATCAGATCTAAGAAAATGAAATCCCAACAAAAAATTGAATTTAATTTGATTTTGGGCCACATAGGACTCATTCGACCAAGGTGGAAAATGAGTCCCATTAGGCATAATGTATAGGACCAAAAACCAAAAGGGCTTAGAAATGTGTGAAAAATGGTTTGGGATGCAAAAGATCTAGGTGGGACCCATTCACCCAAGGTGGAAAATGAGTCCTAGATCCCTAAATTTAGGCTGCACAAGCCAAAAATGCGTCAATTATGATTGGTTAATGATTGGTTTTGGGATTATCCTAAAAAATATTCAATAAATGAGGCTTGTCGATGTAAAATGGGGCCAATTAAAGCATGTGAAAGCCCAATTATTAATGAAAATCCTAGAGAAGTGTGAAACTATGTTACAACACTTTACACCACTACAAATAAGGAAAGGTTAATGTTGATTTTCATTAAAAAGAGGTTTATTAGGTTGATAAGACCTTAGAAAAGTGTGAAAGTATATTACAACACTCAACAATTTAGCAAGGTACCATTTAAATCCATTAGTTCATAAGGGCCTAAGACCTTTGTGAATATGTTAAGCATATTACAACACTAAATCAAGGCCAAGTTAAGGGGACCTTTTTGTGTCATTACACAAAATAACACGAAGGTAAAAATATGTGGTCAAGGTCTATCATAAATAATAATTCCTAACCACTACATCAATTTCCATATTGGCCCCTAAAGCTATCTCACCTCCCATCTATCATTATTCCTAGAAGACATTAGCCTGTTATGCTCCACTATTGGTGGGTAAATGAAAAACTATGATGCCCCAAAATAAAATAAAAAGAAAATAGGGATATCTACCAGCATTCCTAAGGCCTTAGTGATTATGGGTCGATGCTTAGATTGGTGGTTCTTAAATTCTACATAGAATCTAAGGGACTTTCTCAAATATATAACCATTTATAAGGAGCTACCTACACATTATCCAGTAATTGCAAATTATCCTTCTGGGTACTTTCTAGCTAAGTTACCTACACCGTAACACACATAACAAGGTCCTCTTATTTCAAACCATGCTATCTAATCCTGGATGATCCCACAATATTGGTTTATAATTTTTGGCCAAAGAGGACATTGAACTAATATTTTCTTACTAAATCTTCACTTTTAGACACCTATAGCTACTAAACGATGATGAATTTGAAGATGATGAAAACTACTGATTTGTGACATTTTTTTTGTAGATTCTAAATATATTTTTTTCAATTTTTTTGGAATCATATTGCACTTCTTTTTCCATCTCTTTTGAAAAATAGTTTTTTTAGTAAATTTTAAATTAAGGAGTGACACTATAACACATAACTTTTTCTCATGAAGGGTAAAATTCTTTTTTTTTAATTTAGATTTGTAACTATGATATCTAGTGCTTCCAATTGGTTTCATACTATTTTTTTGAATAGTTTTTCCTTAGTCAAGTTTCGAAGTCAAACCAATTATAATTTAGACATACGAAGACCATATAACACAACTTTTTTTGTATGTATCAAAATTCAAATTTTTTTGTTGGATCAAGGACTTCAATATCTGGTGCACTCATATTTTTCAAATTTTTTTTTTGATAATATTCTATTTTTCCACATATGTAGAACATAGAGCTTGATTTTCAGTCAAAATCCTACATTCACAAGAAATTAAAAATAAATATAATAATTAAATTTTTTATTTTTAAATTATACTTTTTGGGAAGCTTATAATAAGCATTACATACTTACAATATCCTCTTTTTAAATGAATTCATTTTGTCCCCCAAAATGTAAATCAAAAGTGGTTTTATATTAGTGTTTTGATAGGTGTAAAAGAGACTCCATTATAGGTATGGTTTAAAACTACAAGGATTCTATCCAAGGTGGTTTGATCTAAGGTGATTTGATAAAACAATATCTAATTGGAATCCTTAAAATGGAACTTTTTGAGGCTTAAATCATTATATTTTCTAAAAATATGTGATTTCAACAAAAAATCAAATCACCAAAAAATTGTAAACCAACATTGTGGGATCACCCTCCTACTAAAGTGTTACATTCTATAGTCTAGAAAAATGTCATCCTTTACATTTTCACACCTAATTTTGGAATTATTAACATTAAAATGAACCTAATTCTTCCTTGTTCTAGTGTTGTAATGTGTTTCACATATTCACATTAGGTTTAGGGCTCATTAAGGGCTATGTGCAGGATCATGATGGGCTAAAAAGTGGCGATATGTAAGCCATATGATGGTCCATGTGGCTAATGACTTTTGTTTTACCCAAAATTGATGAAACAAAAAGGGTTTTTAGAGGAGATTCTTAGCTTTCCACCAATATAAATTATGCTTTACTTTAAATTTAATAAATAATTATTCTTCATTTTCTATTAGAATTACGAATAAAGTCCTGATTGATAGGCTGATTGAAAAACATCTATCACTTTCAAATGGTATCACATTTTTTTAATCCAAAAAATGCGTCACATTCTATGCTTTTCATACTATAGGATTAAAAAAGAAAAAAGTGAATTTCATGAATTTTTGACCAAGTTAAGGTGGTTAGACAGACAAGCTTTTATATTTTTTAAAAGTTGTAATAAAAAATTCATAATTAATTATTTACTCGGAAAAAAATTATAAGAAAATATGCATCAGATTGGGAAATGAGTCCTCTACTTATATCTGAAATCATATAAAAAAATATTATCATTTTTTGAAATAATATAGATAACTTATTCAAATTTTTATGTCAAGTTGTCTAACTCTGTTTTTTTGTCTTTTTATTGCCACTTAAGGGCCTGTTTTTTCCATGATGATCCTACACATACCCTAAGCTAAATAGACCTAATTTTTCCTTAGTTTAGTGTTGTAAACTATATTTATTTACACCTTCACATTAATTTTATTGTCCTTTTAAACTAAATGGACCTAATAATGCCTTTTTTATGGTGTTTTAAAGTGTATCCTAACACTTTCACACTAGTCTAAGGTTTTATTAATTATTAATTTGGCTTCTTTATGCCTTATTTGGCCTCATTTTGCATCCACAGGCCTTAATTAAATCATATTTTCAAGGATAATCCCATCATATATAAAGTGACCAATCAAAAAATAATGATTTTGAATTGTATGGTCTAGAGTTAGTGATATGGGACACATACACCACCTTGGGTGTATAGGTCCCACCTAATTTTTTGGTCCTAGATACAAATTTTACATTAAACTAAGCCTTCCTTGAAAAATGTGTCCCATGCTTAGCCTAATGGGACTCATATGCCTTTACTAGCATATTCATCCCACTTAGCTTAGACCTAATTTAAATTTAAATTATTGGCAAGATTTTATTCTTCAAGATTAGATGTTCACTTGTAGTGTTGTAATTTTTGGAAATTTGGCATTAATAAGTATAAATACAAGGTTATTTCATCATTTCAACACTTGAGAAATATTATAATTTCATTATCAATCAAGAACAGTTTCATAAGATTTTACAAGAGTTCACAAGATAATTCAAGGGTACATTTCTTCATCATTTGTTGCAACAATTTAAGATCTATCATCATCTCAAAGGCATAATGCATCAAGCATGTTGTTCAGCTAGTGTTGTGATGTAGTATTCAAGATCCAAGACAAGCATTGTTTCATATCTAATTCTTGATCAAGATCTACATTCTTCATGAAAGCTTCATTTTGTATTACATATTTTCATTCTAATACATCATTCAAGGTATCATTTTTAATGTTTCATATTTCATGTTCATGTTTCATTGTTTCATCATATGGTTTAATTACCTAAACGGGGTTTGACCAAGGAAAAACCAAATCTCCCAATAATAAAGAATATTTTCTCTCTCTAAATGTGTGATTTTAAACCTAGGTGTTTTGGATCCTGGAGGATCTTTAAAGACTAATTTGCAAGATTGAAGAAAATTGTCAACATTGTCTCCTTACTTGCAATTTCATGGAAAGTCACCTACAAGTTGCAAATCAGGGTTTTCTAATCAAATATTTGGGAGGAAGGAAGCTACAGGAGACCAGCAAACAATACTAGAATTCTAGCCAACCCATACTATTGGGACTAAATTACCACTTGTTGCATATGAGTCCTAGTACTTCCTTTTTCTAGATTTCAGGAGATTCAAATTAGTTACTAACAAATTCTAGTTTTGGCACAAGAACCCTAGTCTAGGACTAAATCACCCAAACTAGTGCATGAGTCCCAGTGAGTATCAAAAATCATAATTTAAAGGTTTCAGATATTTTTTACCTCATATTTTTTTGAGGTGCACCTTTGTTCATTCTTAGTTTGTTAGCTTGATTTTTTTAGTTTCATTTCCTCGGTGATCTAGTGAGTTTTTATTTGTTACATTCATTTCTTGTCTTTCCAATCCCCAACTTGGTGTTGATCACACCATAGGACACCTTATTCTTGATCTATTTACACCATTATATCCTTGAATTTAGATCTCTAGGGTTTCCTTGAATTAAACTTGAAGAAAAAATTTCTAGGTCCCTAAACCCAAGTTTGTGTTCCACCTCCCAAAATGTGGAACACCTATTTTATTTGTTTCATTTTGGTGAACCTAACCTTTAGAACACCTTTTTTATGATTTTCAGTGCATCAAATTCCTTTATGTAGCTTACAATAACTTTGCATTAGGTTTTGCATCAATTAATTTGCATCTAGGGTTTCTAAATCTTGCATTAGTGAAAGTGTATATAGGTTGAATTTTTGCATCTTGCATCATTAAATTAGACTTAAAATATGAAATTTAATTTAGTCTAGATATCGTTTTCAAATAAGAGAATCTAACATTCAATCATATTTTTTTCTGAAATTTGTGCAAAAAACCTAATCGAGGACTCATACACCCCTCTAGGTGGTTTAGTCCCAATGCAACTGGTTTTTCCTGATTTTTGGGTATTCTATGTTTACAATTTATCAACATTTAAACCATTGAAAAAACATCACTAGGAATCATATGTCCCTATGGGCTATTTAGTCCCAAATCGTGTCTAAAAATCTATTTTACAACATCAAAAACCTTATTTTTATTCTTCCTAGGCTTGTTGGTAACCTATAGTATTAGTCTAAAATGTTTTAGGAACTTCTATTTTATGTATCTAGGTCAAATCATCCATTTAATGTAGTCACTTTTAAACCATGTCAAAAATCAATTCAAATATTAGATCTATAGGATATTTGTTTACATTTCAAAAGAATTGCATAATTCAGATACCTTACTTTTTCATGTTAGCATGTTTTAATTTTAAGAATTTAGTGTTCACAGAGTATCACATGGCTTGTATGATTCTATTTTCCCTACTCATGGGTATAATCTATGAAAATGAAATAAAACCCTTGATAAGCATGTTGGCTACCCTCCTAGTATCTATCAGATTTATAAGAATGTCATAACACAAGAGGATGCAAGCATAGACAATAATTCTAGTCATAATTTTTCTTCTCCCGATACCTCTCCTATTAGTGATGGAAAAATAAGATACAATCATTGAGACTCTTAATTTTCCCTCTCCTCCTCCCACATGGGAATATATTAGGACACAAGAAGATGAGAACATTGAAATATTTCTTAACACCTCTCCTACTTATGAGAATGTCTTATTTAAAGAGGATACAATCATGAAAAATCATGGAAAACACATTTGTGAAGAGGATATGTTGGTAACAAGAGATTCAATGATTAAGAGTTATAAAATTATTTCTCTCTTTCCTAATGTTCCTAACATTTGGAAGGGTCTATTTGAACAAGAATATCTAATCATTAGCACACATGAAAATCATATTTTTCCTTCCCTTGATGTCTTCCCCATTTTTGATGAAGTTAGTTTACAAAATATAATCGTGAAATGCGATGAACCTCTTGAAATCTCTCCTACTAGTATAGATATAATGACACAATAAAATTGTAAAGAAGATATTTTGGTGTTAGATGATCAAACCAATGAAAGTTTTAGAATCCTATTTGTCTCTCTTCCTTTGTGGAAACATTATTAAACAAAAGAATGACATCGTTGATACAGAAGAAAAATCAACCATTAATAACTCCATTATTTGTGATGAAGTCATTTTAGAAGAACCAACTATTGAATGTCATGAACATCTAGTTTCTTTCTCAACTAAAAAATCTCCTACTAGGGAAGATATCATGATGGAAGAAAATGATAAAATTGACACATGCATTTTGAACAATAGTGATGTGGCTTCATTTGATGAAGATGATGAAAAATAAGCACAAGGATTTTTTATGTTATCCACATTAGATATCACTTCCAAAAATATCCCAAGCTTGAACTTATAATTTATCCACCCTCACAACAATCATAAGTTCAAAATAAAACTATCCCTATCTTTGAATCACCTGAAAAGAAACCTGATAATGATAATGTTTCACAACAATCAAGTTACAATACCGTTGATCAAATATATAAAAAAGTGTATAAAATCAAGGCCAAACCTAGACCTAAAAGTTGTTTGCGTGTTGAAAAATAAAAATAAAATCATATTGAAGAAGTCACAAAGATATTGGAAGATGCTTGGATTTCCTTTGACTTCATACCTACATTCATGGGTTAATACAAGATCATATACAAGGAATCTAAAAATGGAAAAGAGAAACCCATAACGTTCATACAAAATTAAAAAGAATCCACTTCAACCACTTTAGGAGAAAATACAACATGCACAATAAAATTTGATGAAGTTAAAAAACTATCAAATCCAAAAGAAATTAAAAAGATTTATTGAAGAGGTTATGAAATTAAAAAATAAATAGGGTATAGTGGAAAAGGATGTGGTGCTAGAGAAAAATATTTATCCCTATACAGACTAACACACAAGAAATGAATAATGGTCTTGGCTATTGTCCTCTGAAAAAATAAAAATCAACAAACAAACCCTCACTCAATATCAACACTCTTACAAAGGATTCTTCTATGACAACATTAACTTTGGTACATCCTGAATTGATACATACTACATGTAGAAATATTTCATTAAATATGCATCAATAACAATAGGTGCTACATGTTTCTATGTAATATTTGTAGGATCATAGAATACTCACTATTGCATTTTTTACTTTCATTTCAAAAAATTGCCTTCTTGCAAGGAGCCGCCTATAATTATCCATTATTGGATCACCCTTTTCCTACACTAAGTGGGGGCAAGGCATTAGGTAGCATTTTCCTCATATGACACTTGTTGTTGTCTCTTTTGGCTAGTTGACTACTTTTCATGTATATATAAGAGAAATATTGGGATGTGGATGACATGCCTTAAGATGGCTGATATGTTACATACTTTCTTCCTCTAACGTACGAATAAAAATATGAATTTCCATAGGGATTTTTGAATAAGCTTTCATGACTTGACATAAAGCATTCCATTTTGGGGGCAATCCTTTTTCATGTCGTAGCTTCATTTAGAAACATATGACTTGCCATAGGGATTTTTGAATAAGCTTTGATGTCTTCCTCTATTTTAAAGTTATTTCTCAAAGAAATGGTGTTAGTAACCACTTTAAAGTGGGGGAATACATCAAAACTCTTGTTTAACTTTGTGATTTTCTTTCTTCTTGTGATGCATCCTTTTCTTGGTGGTGTCATTGAGTTTGATTTCCTCTAAGAGTGTGATATTTCTTTGACTTATCCTTTCCTAGAGACATTACACATGATGTACCTTAAGAAAAGACCTTGCATGAACTAAGAAAAACTACTTTGAGTGTATCTTACACTATTTTTCATTTACAATTTCAGTTATATGGCCACCTTGCATAACATAGTTTTCCTTCTTATGGATCCATCTTGTTTTTTTATGAGTTTTAGGAATACCAAGGTTTTCTTAGCCTCATGAAGCTTAAAGTTCATTGTCATGAAACCTTACCAAATTTATTAGCAGGTGTAGCTTTGGTATATTTGTACATATGGGGGCTAAACTTAGGCATGACTTTCCCATAGCCACTTGCTTGTACGTGTGAGTGCATACTGACCACATGCGTATGTATCCCATTGGGGCCTAACTTAGTGGATGGCCAAAGGTTCCAATAGTCCTTGTTAGTGTGTGTTTAGTTTGCATAGTGAAAATTGTGTTCCACTTGTAAGCCACCCTTTTAGAATACTCACCAAACAAACACCCTGAAGTTTTGTTGCCTCAGAGTGAGCATGCATTTTTGGAAAAAAACCTTAGATTTGATCCACAATGTGTGAGAAAAATTATTGAAGCTTGATTCACATTTTCCTTCTTTTTCATTCATATTTATTTCTTTGACATTACATGTTTTTGTATCTTGTTTTGTTTCATATAATACACCTTTTGTGTGTCCCTTTGTACTTATGTTGGTTTGATGTAGGATCTTGGATTCCGGGTGCTTAATCACCACCTTGATATTTTTTATCCTAGACCATCCACATTAGTACACATGGAACCCTCTTGAATTTATAATTTATTGTGAGTTTGAAGCAAGCTCCTCCTCTCACTAAAGTGGGGGCTAAATGTACAATAGAAAAATGTCATCCTTTACATTTTCACACCTAATTTGAGGATGATTAACATTAAAATGAACCTAATGTTGCCTTGATCAATTTTTTAATGTGTTTCACACATATACATTAGGTTTAGGGCCCTTTAAAGCTAAATAGACCTAATTTTTGCTTAATTTAGTGTTGTAAAGTGTATTTATTTACACCTTCACATTAAGTTTAGGGCCCTTTTAAAATAAATGGACATAATCATGCCTTATTTAGGGTCTTGTAAAGTGTATCCTAACACTTTCACACTAATATAGGGTTGTAATGATTGATTGGGCTTTTTTATGCCTTGTTTGGCCTTATTTTGCATCCACAAGCCTTAATTAATGCATCTTTCTAAGGATAATACCAACATATATAAAGTGACCAATAAAAATTTAATGATTTTGGATTTTATGGCCTAGATTTCATGATTTGGGACTCATACACCACCTTGGGCTTATGGGTCCCACCTACGTTTCAGGGTTGGATTTGAATTTCACATTAAACTAAGCCTTCCTTGAAAAATGTGTCCCAAGCATATCCTAATAGGACTCACACACCCCAATTGGATTATGAGTACCACTTAGCTTAGACCTAATTTAAATTAAAATTCTTGGTGGGATTTTATTCTCCTAGATCTAATATCGGCTTGTAGTGTTGTAATTTTGGGAAATTTGGCACAAATAAGTATAAATACAAAGTTATTTTATAATTTTGACACATAAGAAATCCTAAAATTTTATGATAAATCAAGATCACTTTGACAAGAGAATTCAAGAGAATTTATAAAGCATTCAAGGGAAGATTTATTCATCACTTTTTGTAGAAATTCAAGATCCATAATCATGTCAAAAGGCATAATGCATCAACCATGTTGTCAAGCTAGTGTTGTGATGTAGTTTTCGGGGTCCAATTCAAGCATTGGATTTTATCCAGTTCAAGATCAAGCTATACATTCTTCATGGCCACTTTATGTTAGATTTCATATTTACATTCTAAGACATCATTCAAGGTATCATTGTTCATGTTTCATATTTCTTGTCAATGTTTCATTGTTTCATCATACATTTTAATTACCTAAATATGGTTTGACCAAGGGAAACCTCTATTTCCAAAAAATCAACAAGCTTTTATCTCTCTACATGCTTGATTGCAAATCTAGGTGTTTTGGAGCTTGAACAATCTTTGAATACTAAGTTGCAAGATTGAAGAAAATTGTTGAAGTTGTCTCCTTACTTGAAAGATCACAAAAAGTCACCTACAAGATACAAATCAAGTTTTCCAACTCGAAGGTTTGGGAAGAAGGAAGATACAGGAGATCACTAGAGAATACGTAAATTTTAGGCAAACCCTAATACTAGGACTAAATGGCCACTTGTGGCATATAATTCCAAGTACTTCCCTTTTCCAAATTTCAGGAGATTCAAATTAGTTACTAACAAATTCCATCTTTGGCACAAAAACCGTAGTATGGGACTAAATCACCCATACTAGAATATCAGTCCCAATGAGCATCAAACATCCAAATTTGAGGGTTTTGGAGCTTGGTTTGACCTCATCTTTTTTCTAGGTGCACCTTTGTTCATTCTTATTTTGTCATCTTGATTTTCAATTTCATTTCCTAGGTCATCTTGTTAGGGTTTTTTTGTTACATTCATTTCCTACCTTTCCAAACCCTTGTTTTGTGGTGAACCCCCTTTTAGTCCTTAATCACACCCTAGGAAAAATTATTGCAGAGATATTTCCCCATTACATCTTTTGATTGAAATCTCTAGGGTTTCCTAGAATGAAACTTTAAGAAAATTGGTCTAGGTCCTTAAACCCAAGTTTGTGTTCCACCTTCAAAAAGGTTGAACACCTATTTTATTTGTTTCACATTCTTATCCTATTAGTGCCACTATATGGTCCTCAAAAGGAATATTGAGAATGAGCTGGAAAAACACATTTTACTTGTGGTTATTGATCATGAGAAGATTCTGAATACCATGACCTAACATGACCAGCTTATGATCCTTGATGGGGCTTAGGCCTCTATATTTATTAATTCTCTTGTGGTGGCCTATGTGATATTGATGGTGGTCAAAATCTTCCCTTATATGAAAGAGGTGGTCTATGAAAACCCTAATCCTAGTGATCCTAATTGAAAATTTTAAATTATTCTCATGCCTCTTCAAAATTCCTTTGAATATCATCCATTATAAGGGATTTATCCATAGTAATCTAAAAGTTCTCTATATTGGTCATGTGAACATTCCCTGATATACTATAGCATCTCCAAGAATTGACTCTCATACTATGCTATAGATGTACCTCATTGGTCTAAATCATGGAGCTCATCTATCCAACACTAAAAAATTCTCTAACAAGTAGCATGCCTTGAATAAATCTAGGAACTTGTTTCATGTGAATGTGTCTAAATGGAGGTGATTCCTATGTTCCTCCTAACACCACCATGTGGAGTAAATTCCTCTCAAAATATGTATATAAAATGATGATTTTAGGTTTCTCACATAAGAACATAACCCAAAGCTCATTTAAGGCTCAAAAGCCATGACTTAGCCACTACTTCATCTATGTATGATCTAAGAAACATAGGATATTGAAAACATAAAAACGCTCATAGATGATCTTAGACATCTTGAGAAGCTCTTATCACCACTCCAACATCTAGTTGAGGTACCTCGTGTGGTGATTCAAATGGAATTCATGTCATCCCCAACCCATTATAGTTCTCTTCTTGAATATTAGGGTGACTCCTCCTATGATCTCTATGCTATGAATCATGTGCCTGTACGGAACATTGAGGCTTTTCTTCCTAGGAACCTATTATTGGTGCTTATCATATCTCACTACAATCAAATATTGTAATGTGTATGACATTTATGAGTTTAGTATTTGTGGTGGTTCTTATTAAGGTAGCTTAGAAACATGTGTCTTTTCTCATGGAGAATTAGGTGACCCTCCTAAATAAGAAATCCATGCAAAACCTCTTTGAGTCTTATGTGGAGCACTATAAAAAATAAATTATATATTAATTTAGTTAAAATTTTTTACAAATAAAACCAAAATTTCATGGTGTTTTGACCTACCCTCTAATACTAAATTTCATACCCAAAAATTAACCTATGAGAAAAAGAACAACCATATTTTTTTATGTTTATTATTTTCTTAATAGCATCTACTATGAGTAACATGCATACCTCATGACATTGCACATGAAATTAAATAATCAAAATTCTATTCAAGATTGAGGAAGATAGATGATACATTAGTAGGTGACATAGTCATTCTCACACAGCCTTTAATAATTAATACCCTAATTGCACAAAGGTTTCTACATATGGGACACTTCAAGGGTAAACTACTCAAAGGTTAATCCCTTTTGGTTCATTAAGTAGAGTAAAGTGATTGTGTCATGATGGCTCAATAGATAACCTAAGCTATTAACTTTAACTAAATTATGTCATTTTAAACATATTGAATTTTCCTTTACTATTTAATATTAAATATCCTCTTAATCATAGTACTATACTAGATAGATTAAATATTTAATCAACACTATTCTTCCAATATTTATTTTGAAAATTTTAATTCAATCATTTTGACCTAAACTTCATTAAATTCTAAAATTAAACCCAAAATATAACAAAAGCGATGCAATCCTATAAATATCTAATTATATTGAACTACCTACTCAATAAAGATGTATCCTTTGAGATGACTAGCATAGCCAAGAATTCAATGGTGTTAAATAAAATCATTATCCTAAAATTAATCCTTCTATGTTTGAAGTTTGAATGATAGTCATTGAAATTGGCTTAATTATCCTACCTCATAATTAACATGCATGATCTTAATTACATAGAAAATCCCAATCCTATACTATTGTATATTCATGTTATAGTAATTTAGTTATTCTTAATAAAGAAAAAATGAAGGTTGGTATGGTTTATTAATTTAAACTAACCGTTTTACATCTCCCTCCTCCTAGATAAATAAGAAGCATTAACAAGCTCTAATTCAATGATAAACTATCTTACAGATATATCCACATATATGTACATGCATACTCATGTTTTAAGACTCTAGTTTCATCTTTAATTTTAACAATAATAATTGGTTGTATAAAGAAATATAATATGTATAATTTAATGTTACTTTTAATAATATATATATATTAATTTTATCAATAACAAAGTGGCTAAACTTAGGGGATGAGCAATGGTTTGGATGGTTTTCCCTAATTTTTTTTTGTTAATTTGGTGACAACTTGGAGTCCCACTTCGAGTAGGATTATTAGTTCCTCCCAAGAGAATTATAGGGAAGGGTTGTTTTTAACTAGATACTAATATTTATTTTTATAATAAATCAGAGCTATTTTTTTTCTATTTAAAAAATATTTGTCTACTGCTAAAGTGTAGATGCAAATTTTAAAACAAAACACATTTTTAAAATGAATTCTCTTCAATATAATTGGTATGAATGTTTTTTCCAATAAGAGTGATTAATGTGCTTCCATTACCATCATGACAGTAATAGTGGTTCTCAAAAATTGAGTGGTGTAATAGACTAAATAAGTTTAGAATATTGGAATTTGTCTAGTAAATAATGGTGGACTAAAAGTTAAATTAAAAATAATAATTGATTGTAAAGCCTAATTTTCCTATAAAATTTACTACCAACATCCATTTCCAATAATTAAACACCAAGGATAAGAAGTTAAAGGTCCGTTGCATCACCATTATGACATTCCTTCCATTATAATTTATTTTATGCTAGCCACTAACATGAACCTCTATTTTTTTTGGTACCACTCTAGGTTCTTCTCATGTTACTAGGTTGCAACCTTCTAACTCTATACCAAGAACTCATTCTCATCACTTTGTTGGCATCTCTACATCATTATTCAATTCAAATATAATTTGCAACTACAAGGCTACATTTTTAAGCACAAATGGTGCTAGGTTATATATGTAGAAATCCCTCAAGGATTGAGATTTTTACTTAGAAAATTGGTAGCCCAAAACAACTAGGGAGATTAGATGAACACTGATGGAATAAAAAATGGTGAAGATCTTATTACTACTTGCCATCAAAAAGATTTAAATGTTGTTGAGGGACATAAGTTTTGAGGAACCCTATTTGGTTGGTATTTCCACAATCTTCTTAGAATCCATCTATGTGATAATTTTGCATACTCTCATATATATGTGTGTTGCAAAATATTTAGAAAATGATTTTTTTAACTTTACATAGTATCAAATTACAGTTAAGGCTATACTTTTTTAGGAAATATTCTCAAGATTTTAGCTTGTTAATCGTATGTATTAATACAATAAAAGTGCATAAATATATGAGCGCTTGTAATTTTTTTCCTAATTATGTGCATTATTATTTTAACATTTTCTGTGACCACTAGTTTTGAAATTGTGACATTTATATATTGTAAATGTATGCATTATCAGGCATGTTTCAAACACATTATTTTGTATGCATCAATGTGTGGTGGAAAGTGATCTGATTTTATTTTTTTATTTCTTTATCAATAGGGGACTAGGTGCGATAATATGACTGCTAACCCATACACTCTATTGTATACTAAAATAAATGTATGTTGTACTATTGTGGATGGTATGAAGTAATTAATAGAAGTAAAAAAAAATTCCTCAACCTTTTCCAAAACATGTGATGAATTGAAGAGTCAAATTATGAAATGCATATTGGTTGTACAGAGTAATTAATTCATGTCATATTAGGATAGGAATTTCACTTCTATATGAAATATGATAACTATATTATTATCTCTAAATCATTCGGTGTGTAGAATTATAATTCATTTTATTGTTTTTTGTAATAAGCATAGTATAATACATTATTTGTAGTCATTTACCTCTTAAATAATATTTTTACCATGAAATATCAAACAAATTAGGTAGGTTTAGAAAGTTAATACAGTAAGGTATTTTATAAATATATAATTAAAAAATTGATACATATATGAGGTTGTTAAAATTTTAACTAAATATGCTATAACTATCCTTCTTTAATTTAACTAAAAAAAATTATATTATGTAATGTTTTGAAAACATTTTATGAATTTGATTGTGCAAGATTTTTTCTTAAGTTTTTCTAATGGAATAGCTTTGATTTTCTTTGGTAAAATATAATATAATATTGATTTAAAGAAAAATTATTATGGTTTAGCTTGGAACAAATTGATCTTTTTTCTTCAACTTAATTGGACTTAGTAGTCCATGAAAAAATGATCATGTGGTAACCATGTTGTGTTGATGTAGACAAGCCTAAAGTACTAGAAATTAATATTCGACACTAGATACAAAATTAGACACAATAGAAAAAGAAGAATAGTAGTAGGAAAAAAAATTAATCAAAGATATTATCCTTCAACAAAATACAATAAAACATATAGAGGAAAACTCATAGTACGTTGTTCCAAATAAGTAACAAATATCCCTGAATTTTGAGAGAAACCACTTTACAGAGCCTCTACACTACCCAACATAGTCAACATGAGTACATATTTTTAGCTAAAAGGAATTAGTAAGTAAAACAAAATAATTCAACTCTCTAAATATAAAAATAGATAATAAATTTTATTCCTTCCTCATATCCCCCAAAAAATATAGATTAGTCACACACAACTAACATTATTAGAATAGGTAGATTTCCTCCACTATCTACCACTACAAAAATACAACTAATTCCTTACTAAGTGTCTCATCATCATGTGTTCCTTGGTGATATTAAATTCAAATTAGTGAATATATAAACTCATAAAAACTAGAATATTATTTTCAAATCAACTTGTGTTGAATTTAAAATTTGTCATAAACCAAATAGAAAACAAAGACCTAAAATTGGTGTAAGTAAAAATAATAAGATACATATTTATGAATTGTAAGAGTTAAAATTGAAAAGACCATCTTCGGTGTATGGTACCCTACACTAGAGATGTCCATTAAACCAAAAACTCACATACCCATCATAAACATTACCTATTGAACCACCAAAAATGAAATAGGGAAAGATGATTCCCTAATAGGCTCCTAGGGTTTTTCACCTAGAAGCTTGGTTGAGGAATGACTCTCTTTTGCGCTAAGTATTCTTGGTGAGATAATTCAAGGGTTAGGGGCTTAAAGTTATGTGTGTGGAATGTCCTAAATTCTATAAATGGAAGATAAAAACTAAATTATAATGCAAGAACTAGAAAATATAATATTTGAAAAAACATTATGATATATAAACATTAACTAAATGCCCCAATAAAACATAAGCAAGCTATTATAGAAACAACAAAAAAATTTAGAGGTACACCTAGAGGCTAAAGATGGATGGCATGGAGGTCTAGAAACCTAAAGAATCTAATGCAAAGGTCAATTGGGATATTTACACTATTCTCGGTGACATAATCTAGTTTTTGTGAAAGTTTGTTAGAGCCACTTTCTACCAAAAGGGTACTCAATCCTATAGAAAATTCAAAAATAGATGTAGAGTTGGCTAGGTCACCACCAATGGTGACCTAGTTGTTTTCTAGATTTTAGGAGATCTAAAGGTGGAAACAGAGGCTCTTGATCTTCCCTTTCTACTTCTCAAAGTGTTTGGATCTACAACTTTGATTCTCAGTGTGTAGGTGTCTTCTTGAATAGATTATTAACCTAAACAACAAGGATATACCCTAAAAAAGTCTTCAACCCATTCTTGAATGATCCCCAAGCTTCCAAGATACCTAAATTTGCAAACACACAAAGAGAGAGAAGGAAATGTTGATTTTTAGGGATTGGGGATTTTCCTTGGTCAAACCCCTTTGGGATAATCAAATCAAATCATGAAATAATGTAATGAAGCATAAAAATATGGAGTTTACCTTTCCATGATGATTTATCTTGAGTTGCAACAATGGAGGATTAAACCCTTGAATAATTCTTGAGAGATGTATTGATGGCTTCGAGTACTCAAACCCTAGCTTGCTTGAGAAGAGTAGTCGATGAGTGCTTGAGAAAAAGGAGATAGTTGACCATAGAAGAAATTAGGGTTAGATGAGGGGAAAACCCCTTATTTATACAAGTTGTTCCCTAATTTGCTTGAAATTAACACCACATAGGCCAACCTTATGCTTTAGGAGACAAAATCATGAAAGAATATTAAGTTTATTTTAATTTTTATGGCAGATGGGACTAGATTGCCCGAGATGGTGACCTAGTCCACCTAGGAAATTTTGATTCATTGTCGAGGATTAATATTCGATTAATATCATTTGTCAGGATTGTGTCACAAAACACACTAAAGTTGGACCTGTAAGTGCATTAAGGGGTCATTATGCCATAAGAAAGGGTTGATTTAGTGATGAAAAGCCTAGGAAATTGTAAATTTTTTTACAATACCTTACAAAAATTTGGCACAAGGGTAAAAAGAGGTCCAAAATCAATAGGAAAGAGTCCAAATGAGTGAAAAGTGTCAAAGGCTAAACTTTTTGGTGACACATTTAGCCCCCACTTTAGTGAGAGGATGAACTTGCTTCAAACACACACTAAAGTAGCCCAATGGAGATGGCGAAGAGTGAGAAAGAGGAAGGAGGTGGTCAAGCCCCCAGGCTTCAAGATTCTAAGTCAGCTTGACATCCGCTCAAGAAGACACATTCAAGGGTGAATGAATTGTAGAAAGACAAGATAAATGATCATGCAATGACAAGAACTAGAAGGAAGAGAAGAGGAAAAGTAGAAAGTTTGATAAAGCTTTGACCATTTGTCCAGCTAGCTGTGGATTAGATCTAGGCTATTTGTCAAAAAAAAGATGTGATCACTCTGAGACAATGAGAATTTTGGCCATCCATCAAGTGAGAAGGCCCAAAAGGTGAGAAACATAAAGTCGGTTGGTATGCATTCACATACGCAAAGGTCGCTATGCGGAAATTTGTGCCACTAGTTGCGCTTCCCCCTCAAAGCATACCAAAGTTATACCTCATGATAACTTTGATAAGGTGCCACAAAATAAAATGATTTTTGATAGTGTAAGGATTGTTCAAAGGTATTTTTATTTTTTTCATGCGAGGTCTCATCTTAAGGAACATCATGTGTAATTTTTACAAGAGAGGAAAAGTGAAAATGGTCTCATCTTGTTTGTAATGGAGGATAAGTGCAATGTCTCATCATGGGCAAGATTGTACCTAATGTTTCCAAGAGAAGGAATTGCAAGAAAAAGAAAATTGCATAATGAAATGTGTGTCAATGTATGCCCCCACTTTAAAGAGGTTGCTAATACCATTACTATGAGATAGTGTTTTAAATTAGAAGAGGAAGAAGAGGGAATGAGATCTTGTTCAAAAATACCTTTGCCAAGTCATATGTTTTCGAGAAACACAATGTCCACATCCCAAGATTTCTCTTATATGTTCATGAAAGATTAATGAATAGTCAAAAGAGACAATGACAAGTGACATACGAGGAAAAAGCTGCCTAACCCCTTGCCCCCACTTAGTGCATGAAAAGAGTGAGCTGAAAGGATGGATGATATGCAAGGTAGAGTGAGAATCAGGATCAATGAAAGGAATGAGTTTCCCCCACATAAGGGAGACCACCAAGCTCCTTAATATGTTGAATTTTACTACTCAAGGCCTTACATTCATTAGCAGAATGATCTTGAAAAAGGTGGTATACAAAAAATGAATTTTTTTTGGAAAATTTATTTCTAGTTTGTGGTAGAAGGGAGATCAAGTGATCTTGGAGGAGTTTCAACAAGATGCCCTTTTGATCAAGGGGAGAAGATGCTCATTTGGTTTGTGACAAAGAAGTGTCTTTCTCATTATAGGATGTCATAATTATGCAAGGTGCTATAGATTGTGAGATTTTGAACACTCCTTTAGATGAGTGTCTAAAATCTATATCAATAGTGGGTTACGAGATGACATTGGCATTAAGCGAACATTTATTTGTTTGCTGTGATTGTTGCAAAGGATCATTGTAATGCCCTGCCTTGCAACCCTAAAAGAAGTTGTAATTAACAACTTAAGTGAACCAATTTTTTTTTATAAAGTGTAGTTAACATACACATTCACTTACTAATTAACAACAACCTCTAAGGCTACAAGGTTAGGATTACTTAAACCCACACATACATATTACATATAACCAAAGCATTATGAGCTTTATGAAATAAACATCATACATCATAAGAATACCACATAACATAATAAGATATTCAACCAAGATACTATCTCATAATCATTACCTTAATCCAATAGTTACAACACTCATTCCTAGAATGAGACAATAGTACACAAGATTATAATTACAAAATTCCATCTCATATACATAAGAGGGGTAAAATAATTTATACAAATTGGAATATTACAAAGCAAGAATAACACAAGAACTCGAGCCATCCATCTGGATGTCTCGCCACCAAGTACTGAAGATCAATGGGGACCCAACGGTTTTGGTGCATGTTCCACCCAACCAATGTGGTACCTGAAGGCCCAACCCCCATGCTAGGAGATAGTAACAAGGTAACATGGACAAAGATCTACAACCACTAACCAAAGGCAGACTCATACTAACTCATACTGATATAACCAAGCAAATGAACTAACAATTACAACTCAATCACCATACAAGTACAAATCAAGTACAACTCCAACATCACTGACATAGGTCACATTGCTTCCAGACATAATATTAATCAAGTATGTTCACCGAACCATACACATAACACAATTAACAACAGTTGTCTTAGATAGAGTGTCATCCTACTCATCTAAGTATTGTTTTAGTTATCACTTGATTAAATAACTTACAATGAGTTATCCTTGACACCACATCAGGTGTCGGCCCCCATTACAAGCCACTCTTCTACTAGACAACACACACACACACCATCCAAACATCAATGGAACCAAGGTGCAACAAACAAGATAACACGTCTACTCCTTTCTCAGGAGGCAATAAAGATGAACCCATCTCCAAACACTGGAGGTAACATCTATAACAGAACCGCTCCCAACTAGGAGATGCACATTACAAAAACCACTCCTTTCTCAAGAAACAACAAGATGAAACCACATAACAAGGTCACTCCATATAAGGAGACACGGATCCCATAATCCGCTCCTAAACCAAGGAGGTACAAAAATCCCCGTTCATGAAAACCCGAGTACTAACATAGACACAACCTCATGCACTATCAAGAGAATTCACAATAGGCTGACATCACAATGACAACCCTCACAAACAACAGACCATCTAAAAGACTTATAGACTAACAAGTATTCAACCCATTCTCAAAGCATAAACACAAAAGACATAATCATTGAAGGAAATAGAATAAACTACATTTGGATACTCTAAATCCATTTATCAATTCATTACATAATTTATTATATCGATAAAACTAAATTAAGAATTCATCTTTTCAGATAGGGAAGAAATTACACTAATATTTAATTCTCTAATTGCTCTTAACAAAATAAGTATTTTCAACTATAACTCAAAACATTTCGCTTTAAATTAAATAACCAATTGCCTTTGCAAATTAAATCATTATAAAATTAATCAAATTAACATTTGATCTCTTCCATAACTTATTGTGTTAAAATAAGATCAATATTTGGACTATAACCCAATATCATATATATATTTTTCCAATTAAATCAAATTAATAATTGGACCTTTTACACATGAATTTAAATTTCACAATTAAATCTTAAATTATGCATTCTTTAAATCAGATATTTAACTCCTTCAATTAAACTTTAACATGCCATTTTAGAATAAACAATAATTTCCCCATACGTTTATAATTTTATTTCCACTAATCTAATATACAAATTTTATTTAAAATAATATAAATAAATATAATACTTTAATATTATAAATTATAATATAAAATATTATTAAATAATATATTAATATTATAATAACAATACATAAAATATTAATATTTATAAATATCAATTTATTATTATTTTATTATCAAAGCAGCCATGGGAAAATAACTTAACAGTAGTCTCGTGTTTCAAGCATAACTCAAAAACTACGATCTGGGTATTTGCGATTTTTCTCCAAGGATAAGAAAATTACAAGGTGCAGAAACCATTTAAATGTCCTTACAACCCAGTTTGTGCAGATGGAGTTATATGCGACGCAACCAGACCATTTTACCATGAAAAATATAACTACCCTGTGGATTCTAAAATCCGATTTTTAATAATAAACAGAGGGTTTCATTTTCTAAAAACATTGCTCAATCTCTATGTTTGAATCCAAAACAAAATAATCGATTTGCTCAAACAAATTAAATTCAACTGAAGTTTTCACAATTTTCACTCAAAAATTTTCACAAAAGAAAAGCTGCAAATTTATTTGATTCTTTTCTTCTAACAACAAATTTATTTTCTAAAATAGATTTAACAAACAAATCTTTAATCACTACTATTTTAAAAACAATCAAGAACAATAAAAACATAGAAAAAAACCTGGCTCAAGAAGCTACAGGAAGAGATGAATTTCTGCTGCAAGTCTCCTCCAAAGATTTCCTGAATTTTCTTCAATCATCCAATAAATCCAATCCAAAACCCAACAAATGCAAACAATCTTTCCTCCAATCAATTCTATAATCAAACTTTCTTCAAACCCTTCCTTTGTGCAAATTTTTCCAAAATTTCTTCTCTGCTGTAAAAATGAATTTTTTAAAAAACTTTTATGCCCTCAAATTAAAACATGCCTTCCTTATAAATCAAAAAATACCTAATATAACCCTAATTCACATTACATGCAAATTAGATATTAATTTCAATTTCAATTTTTACAACCCTAATTCACATTGCTTGCAAATTAGATATTAATTTCAATTTCAATTTCAATTTTTCAAAAACCCATTTGTAATTTAAAATGCAATTTGAAATAATAAATTAATTTCCAAAGTTGAAACTCATTTCCCAAATAAACATTTAATTAAAATTTCTAATTTAATTCCCACACATTGAAATTAAATTCCAAAATTAATTTTAATTCTTTTATTTCCTTTCATTTTCTTGCATCACGTTTAATTAATTAATTTAATTATTTAATCACTAAATTCAACCCCTTTGGATTAAATTTAACTGATTAAATAAATTAAATATAATTAATTTATTTTAAATATAAACTTTTATCCACATTACATTATTTAAATTAAATAATCATCAACATGATTTAAATGCAATTATTCTAAATATCTATTTCCAAATCAAGAATCCTTCAGAATTAAATAACATTAAAGCAAGATCGACAATGACTTGACACACACGACTAACAACACACTAAGGCTAGGGTGTAAACTTGACTCATGTTACCTAGCTACTATCTCCCATTCAACTTAACCGTTGGATCGACACGCTCAAACCTATGAACCCAGGTGAAGTCGATGTCATGTACCTGCAATCTTGCAACCAAGTAAACAACATCATACAATATATCCAACATATAATACACACCGTGAAGAAGGAATTACGGATTCGTAGGTGGCTCACAAGTGAGTGATGTGAACTCGTCTTCTTCACCAATACACTCATCGAAACTGACACTTCCATCATAATTCCAATAGTCTCATAATAAAATCTCATGCTAACTCTACAACATCATTAATCCATAATGCATGTGAAACAATAATTAGATCAACACATCACACAATAATAGTTGTCGCTCAATAGTATCGAACAAAACATCATAACAAAATGTATCTAGTATCAAAGTAACTGCAACCAAACATAACATAAAGCAAACCGAATAAGGATCAAAATGGAGGGGTATTACAATCATTGTTGGAAGCTAATTTAGAAGGATGGTTTGGGATGGTGTTGATGTTGGAGAAAGGCTTGATGATTTCGATGAAAAAAAAAATCCAAGACCATGATGTGTTGTGTGTGTGATGGGCTTGATAAGGTTGTAGATACGTTGTTCGTTAGCACCACATCCTTTTCCAATATAGCCAAGTTGTTTCATAAGCTCATAACCTTTTCCATAGAGACTTTTCAACTTTTTTGTGTATGACCTAGATTTGCTGGAGATTAATGCTAATAGCTGTATAGATTAGAATGATCAATTTTAAATGAACAAATGATATAAATAAAAAGCAACAAAGAAAGAATAAGTAAACATAAATAAACTAAAAAAATTAATTGGAAATCTCTCACCAAATATGTGTTCACTTGTTTGAATTATATCGATTGCCCTTCTCCATTTTTTTGTTTCATTATTCTTGCCCTCAGATTTTCAGTATTGATGAGAGCATAACCTTGTTGAATGTCTAAGAAAAATATCAAAGATAAGTTTCTTCTCAAAAGTGTATGATTTTGGGAGGAGGAGTAATGATAATGACAGGCCATTTTATAGATTTTGGGTTTTCGAACTATCGGCTCAGATTCAAAGAGAGACCAATGGATGAGATTGATGAATACCATGCAATGTGAGTTATGTGTTAGATAGAACATGAGTTAGAAAATATTGCAAGATAAAGACTAAACTAGAACGATAACTTAATTTTGTTTCAAGACTGTTTGAAAATAGAAAGAATGAGAGTTCCAAATCTTAATCTTCAATTAAGAGTCTTCGAAAGTAGAAGAAATAGACTTTGAATGTCAAAGACAAAGCTAGAACTTGAAGATGAAGAATTTGAATGCATAAATAAATTAATTAATTAATTAAAGATATTTAATTAATAGACGCATTCATGCACATGAGCTAGAACTAGTTAACTGACTAGTTGTGACAGAGAGTCCTCTCGCAGAGATGATCAGATACAGAACCTGGAGATAAATGGTAGATTTAAAAATAGATCTTGAGTTAGAAGGTGAGTGAATGACTTAGATAACCGAATGATAGAAGAATGTGACATAAATAATTAATAAATGAATTAAATGTTAATTTAATTCAACATTCGAAAATGAAAGATTTAATTAAATAAATAAAGATAATTTATTTAATTTGACTGTTGTAAAGGTGGAATTGAATAAATTAAATAATAAATATGTAATTATAGATAAATGGGGTTAAATGAATAATTAAATAATAAATATTTAATTATATATAAAGTATGACAAAGGGGGTAATTAAATAATAAATTATTTAAGTAAGAAGGAAGAATTAATTAGTTAGTGACATAGTTAAATAAACATGATTTATTTAATTTATCAAGTTGAATAAAGGTTATTATGAATTAGTGAATTCATTAAAAAGGGATATTTAATTAATAGAGGAAATATGTGTTAGAAAGGTAATTAAATAATAAAAATTATGTCGAAAGTGGTGTTCGTAGGCCTATACCAGTTTTCGGTGTCTACAATTTGCCCCTCTTTGATACAATGTTGTTTCGACATTGTGTCAAAAAAAAAAATGCCCCGATCATGCCCCAGTATGAAATAGGTTAGGGTATGCCCCCTCAGGAAAATTAACAAATTTCAAAAAAAGTAGGAAACGTTCTCGATAAGTCAATTTGATAGTGAGAAATGTGATGGAGTTGATGGAATTGAATATGGATGTGATATGGATGAGTACAGATCAATAGAAGTTGAAAGGTTAAGCGGCCAATAGACAAGGTCAGAAGAAATGCCACCCAAACCCTAGCTATAAATAAGAATTAGGTTGAAAACCAATTCATTTCCACCTGAAAGAGTTTGAAAAACTGGGATTTTTCTCTAACTAGCGGATGAAGATGGCTCCCATTCCATATGTTGCACATTGAGGATATCAGATCTAGACCTTCAAGCAGCTAGCTGACATAGGACCACTGGTATGTACCTGAAAATGAACTCTTGAAAGTTATTTTTGCATGTATTTCTAGGCCTTTGAAAGTTAATTATCATATGCGGTCTTTCGGGATCAACACATATGTTGTTGTATTCGCCACATTTGACCGCGGAATGATGCATATGCTAAAACATGCCTAGGCTAGGTTAGGCATTTTAGGCATTAAACACATGTGTATTATAATGCACCACATATGTATGTATGAAACACATCTACATTAAAGATGTATGCATGTGGGTTAGTGAACCACATTTGCATTAATGAAACACATATGCATCACATAGACAGGCTTTAGGAAATGTACTCCATTTTCTTTTTGGACCACATCTGCAGTAATTAGAAATTGGATCAGTATGAGTCCACTGCATCTATTAAAGTGAGCCACATTTGGCTGGCAAAATTTTCAAAAAAAATTCTAAAGAAAAACTTTTGAAAATATTTACATTGTGGATGAAATGCAAGTTGTATTAGATCCTATTTACATGTGGGAGACACGTCCTAACACTTTCGATCTGAGATATTGTCTGAGTAGTGTAGAGATACGACTTTTTTTGAGACGTGGTCTTCATCATTGTCTTTCGATGCCCACTATTCGAGCAAACAGAGGGATTCTCATCATGTTGTGCGAGCGATGGCACTCTGAGACATCATCATTTCATATGCCAACTAGGGAGGTGACTGTCACATTGAAGGATCTGTACAGGATACTTAGACTTCTGACCAGAGGAGCGTGGGTGATGTACGATACCCAATGTGGATTGACTCAGCTAGCTATATTTTATTAAGTTGACGATATTAGTAGACTCGACATTGAGCATTATGAGATCAGATGGCCGGTGTTGGTAGATAGATACAAGAGGATTGACTGTATATTATGTACACTGATAGGTGGGATAGTATTACCAGATCGACGGGGTCATGGTTTTCTTGTTCGATTGGGAGAGATGTTGGTGGGTATGCTAGAGAGAGAGACCGTGTATGCCTACGGTCCGTGTTTATTATTGATGTTGTATTTTCACTTACATGATATTGCATATAGAGATGCATAGTCGATGAGTTGTGGGACCACTCTGCTAATGGTTTGGGCATGGGAGAGGATAGTTGTTTTTTTTTCCTTCAGTTACTATAGAGTGATAGGCTAGATCTCTGTATGTTTTCCAATACATAGGAAACATCACTTAGATCCATGTGGGAGATATGAGATATTAGAGACATGCACTCAATATCTTAGATCAGTTCACTTGGAGACCATACTTGGACTGTGAGAATTGGTTTGATGAGGATAAACATTTTCCATATTGTAGATAGACACAGTACCTGATTGCGAGGACTATTTTGAGTGTGCAAATCATAGAGAGACACTTGCTAGACCAAGTTTTGAGACAGTTCAGCGAGGCTCAAGATGAGCCTTGAAGTAGAGCAAATTTTTCTTGTTCTTCTAGAGAGGTTCCATATTGGGGGCCCATGATTCCTGTTGCTACAATAGAGGAAAAGATACAAGATTTACAGCTGGTATAGTGGGGATAGAGAGATGGAGTATTAGATCCAAGGATGATAGCTGCATATGATGCATGGTGGGTGGAGCATCATCCAATTCCTTACATAGATCCGGATCAACAACAACCCATTGAGAGACAAGGCACAATACCGAGAGGGCGATAGAGAGGTAGAGGTGGCAAAGTTGGAGGAAGGGATGTTGGGGATGATGGTAGAGGTAGGAGGCAAGGATGAAGAGGGCAAAGAGGGCTTCGGTAGGTGGAATTTCACCTATCCGAGAGGTAGCGATAGAGGATGTACCGATGTTGGACATTGAAGGTGGAGCTAATGTATAGGTCAGAGATGAGCATATTGTTGAGGAGGTAGTTATAGAGGACTTAGCTGATGTGGATATTGGGGGAGAGGATGCCACAGAGGATGAGGATATGGATATGGATATAGACCCTCCAGGTATTCTGGAAGGATATGGGTAGGATGATGTTGAGGAGGAGGCACCGATGGAGGAGCAGGAGAGAGCTCAAAGATAGGATTATGGAGGGGAGATGGAAGGATGATACCGCTACGGATGGTGATAGGGAGGCCATGGAGGAAAGACTGAGACTGATGAAAATGGAGCTTGATTCCATGTAGATAGAGAGAGATAGTTCCTATTCAGAGAGACAGTGTCCATGTAGAGAGAGATAGTGCCCGTTCAGAGAGAGATAGTGCACTCATGGAGAGGGATCAACCCATAGCTTGGAGATAGGAGACCGAGCAGCAGTATACTGAGGTCAGATGCCTGGTCATTGGGTCTTCATCTAATGGCATGGTATGGGAGTTAGTCATAGCCATAGAGAAGGCATCATATTAGAGGGATTTATATGAGTCAATGGTACCAATAGAGAGACAAGCTCCTAGCTTCTCAAAGGTTCACAGCCAGATATCATAGAGCAGGAGTCATACCAAGACACAAAGTATAGAGGGTGTGGTAGGACCATCGAGGACAAATCTGTATGACAGGCCTTCCACCTCAAAGAGAGCACCTCTGAGGTAGTTTCTTCCACTTTCACCATGGGAAAGTAGTGGTAGTGGGACACGATGATAGTTGTTATATATGTAGACATTGTATTTTAATCAGAGAGTTTGTGAAATCATTTTATTTATGGATACATTCTGAAATTTTACTATGACACGTTACTTTGAGTGATATATATATGATTTTGGAAACTTTTGTATGACATGCAGTTGTATTTTATGATGATGCATTTGTTTCTATATGATTATGTTTCCTAGATGATGCATGTATATGTGTTATGAGTGAATGCTTCTACATGTGATGAGTTTATGCAGTTTATGATGTTATGGATATCTTTATTTACTTATGATAATGAATATAATGCATGTAATGTTCTATATGATGTTATTTATATTTGATTGGTGAAATTCTTTAGTGTTTCCATTATGTATGAGGATGGGATGCCTTATTATGCAAGGATATCATAAATATGTTCCTATATGTTTGAAATCCAATGTAACTATATGAAATGTTTATAGAATGTATGCAAATGCAGATTATCTAATGTTTTTGTTGTGTCACAGGATTTTATAATTATGTTGGAAAATAAATGTTAGCATGAATGAATTCAGAATGTTAGTAAGAAATAACAAAGGTTGATTGATTGAAAAATATATGATCTTCGATATTGTGCCAAATAAGGTTCTTTTTCTTTTTATCATCATTGGGCGGGACATGACACAAATGGATAGTACACACCATGATATGAGATAGACCATAGTGTACAAAGTCATCCATTTGTGAAAAAAAAATAGTCGTAGACAAGGAGTGTCTTAACTCATACTAAGGACAAGATTTCCCAAGTCGTTTTGTTGAGACAAACCACAAAAAACAAACAAATAAAAGATGGGTCATGAGATGTCATTGCTCCTCTAAATCCTTGATAGGACATCCTTGAGGAAACTAGTAACATGACTCAAAAACCAATGTTAAATAGACAGTTGACAGACAACAACCAAATAAAAAGAGTCCCGAGACATCCTTGCTTCTCTAAATCCTTCAAGGCACATCCTTGAGAAAGCTAGTAACCGGACTAAATTCACAAATTGATAAAAAGATAAGAAAAAATCAGATATAATGTCATAAAGCCAAATAAAATTATTCACCAAAACTTGATCTTTGTGGGATTGTTTGATTGTTTGATGTTTGACATACCATAATGTGAGGGATGACACATACCACATAAGATGTTGAGTATTGTTTTGACTTGGTGACTATCTGTATAAGGCATGACAAAGCCTAGTTTCAGAAAGACATGTGTCGTATAATACATTGGAGCCTGATGATGTTGATGTGACAAGCTACATGAGGCTATGACAATTTTACGATGTCTGTTGACAAGAAATACATATCTTGCTAGGACATAAGTTGATTGCTTTGACAATGTGTTTGATATTGACTTGATGACTATTTAAGATGTTGCCTTGTTGGTCCATGACTTGTTTTGATTCCTGGACTGCTTAAAAGTGTGTGTATGTGTGGATAGTGTATGACATGAGATGATACCCTAAAGTACTGAATTAATGTGGCTAAAGACATGCATCTAAGTTTATGATATGGAATGTGTGTGATAGTGAATTGTGATAAACCCTATTGGACTGACCTAGTGTGGTCTTGGGAGCTCATCAATTGACTAGCCTTGCCTACGTTGTATACGCAAAGACCTTGTAGTTTGACACGACCAATGACTTTGAATGTACAAAGAGTCATGATTTTAATGTGTGATACATGAAAAACCTAGATAGACAGACCGAATGCCTCAAGGGCTCATTGACTAATGGCCTTGCCTATGTCCCAGTCACAGAGGCAACGTAGTTCGACTATGTCTACAACTAACTTAACATGAATGACTTGAAATGACTGACTTGAATCATTTTTTGGGATTTTCTGACATGTTTTGATTTGATTTTATTTTGTTTTTGAAGTTTTCTAATGGTTCTAGATTTTTCAGGACATTTTCTGATGGTGTAATGCTATGTACAAGGTGGCATGGCATAGAACAAGGATTTGTCCCCATTCGGGAATAAGACATGTGAGATGGAGTGGGGAATGTGACGAAATGGATGTTAGATGACAATCATTCCAAGCAATGGATAGGAAAACCATTTATTATGAGGGATGGTGAAAAATTCTGATTGGAATGATGGTAGACGAAAGAGTGAGTTTGACTACACATGGCACCTATTTTCCAGGTTTTCACCATGGTACTTATCCATAATGCCACCAAAGTGGTTTTAACTATTGGAAATATTACTTCTCTTTAATTGTTTGTTATTTTTGGTGTCACAAAGATGCCTGTTTGCCAGGTTTTCATAAGGGTAACCATTTTTATTTTTTATTTATTTTTGGTTAAGACAAAAGACTCTCAGAAGCTACGCATAGAACCTTTTTAGATGAAGGTTGTTGATTGGTGACAAAAGTGGCCCTCCTTTAGGAATAAAGAGTTGGTATGCTCCTGATCCAAAAACTTATGTGACAATATAAGGGCCTAACCAGTTAGGTTCAAACTTTCCTCACTTTTCATGTTCAACTTGATTCATGGGATTCTCCATTAAAACTAGGTCACCAATGTTAGAGTGTCTATTTATAACTTTCCTATTATATCTTCGACGAAGACAATTATGATATGCTTGAAAATGGTCTAGTGCCTTCTATCTTCACTCATCTAGTAATTCTAGCTCTTGTAATCTGGATGCACAGTATTCTTCATCGTCAATGTGACCTTTCAAGGATACCCTCAAGGAAGGAATTTCAACCTCAATAGGTAAGATAGCTTTGGTTCTGAATACTAGGGAGTATGAATGCTTGTGTGGTAAGCCCATAAGGTAGGATTTAGCTATAGGTGCAAGTCATGAAAAATGTTATTGACAGTCTTCTTTAGGATTCTAACAATGGTTTTATTTGATGCATCATTTTAGCCATTACCTTGTGGGTAATATGGGGTGGAAAAATGATGTTTGATATGGAAATATTCACATAAATGGTGCACTTCTTGGTTTTTGAATGGGCGACCATTGTCTATGATAATGGATTGGGGTACATCATACCAAAAAATGATATAGTTTAAGATAAACTTTGATATTTGTGTGTCGGTGATGTAGGTCATGAGAATAGCTTTGATCCATTTGGTGAAGTATTCGGTAGCGCTTATGATGAATTTATGGTCGTTGAATGATGGAGGGTGTATCTTACCTATGAGGTGAAGTCCCCATTGGGAAAAATGCCACGATGATGTAATCGAACGAAGCCCTTGTGCTAGTGCTCTTATCAAATCTCCATGTATCTAACATTGTCTACATTTCTTTACAAAGATATATGAGTCTTTCTCCATTGTAGGCCAATAATAACCTAATCTCATATTCTTATGGGCTAAAGTAGGACAACTCGAATGGGATCCACATATACCCTTGTGCATTGCTCACAAAGTTTTTTGTGCTTCTTCAACATCAAGACATCTCATTAGGGGATTATCTAAGGTGTGTCTATACAGGGTATCTCCGATGATGGTGTATTTAGCTGACTTACAGATAAAGGTTCAACGTTGGTTATTTGATAGATCTAGAGGTAAGGTTTGGTTAGTTAGATAGTCGAATATGTCTTTATACCAAGGGGAAGTAGGACCAATAATTGTACACACCATCACAGAATCGGGGACATCATAGGAGGGGACCAACAACTGTTCAACCAAAAACTCAAACTTAGGCACATTACTCAAAATATCCAATAAGAAACCTACGGTTGCCATAGCATTTGCAGCCCTATTCTGAATACGTGGTATTTTTTAAAAGGAAATATCATCAAAGTACTACTTGAAACTGTCAGCCATGTGCTTGTAAGGGGAAAGTTTCTCATCCTTAGTCTCATAATCATCATTTACTTGCCAAAATACTAGCTGAGAATCGCGAAAAACATGTAGATTCTTAATCTTCCAATGTGCTGCCATTTTTAATCCTATCACTGAGGCTTCATACTTTGCTATGTTGTTGGTGCAAGGGAAAGAAATCCTTAATGATTTAGGAATGGTTTTTCCTTGAGGTGTAACAAATAGAATACCTACTCTTGAACCACGTTGTGTATGTGACCCGTCAAAGTATAATTTCCACTATGTTCTAGTGTCAATGCTAAAGATAAATTCATCTAGAAAATTCACCACTAAAGGATGGTCTGCCTTCATGGGTGCATCTGGTAACTAATTTGAAATCACTTGTCCTTTTATAGCCTTCCTCTCAACATATTGTATGTCATACTCGCTAAGTATAATAACCCATTTAGCCAATCAGCCTGTTAATGCTACCTTACTTAGGAGATATTTGAGGGGATCAATCTTTGCGACTGGCATTTTTTGGCAATTGAGCATATAGTGCCAAATTTTTTCAGTAGCAAAGACTACCACAAGACAGGCATGTTCTATTTTTCTATAGTTTAATTCATATCCTACCAAGGTATGACTGATGTAGTAGACTACTCTCTCATGACCTTGATCATCATGTTGTGTGAGAAGAGCTCCTAATGCTGACTGAGTTGTTGAAATGTATAGTATCAACAAATTTCCATCCGCAGGTGTCATTAGAACTGGTGGAGTGAGCAAGTAATCCTTGATCTGTTGAAAAGATTCCTGAAATTTACGTGTCCACACAAATGGTACTCCTTTCTTGAGAAAATGTTGAAATGGGTGTATTTTTTCTATCAATTGTACAATGAAATGCCTACTGGACTATAATCTTCCCTGTAGTGTTCTTAGTTGACCAATGCTGACATGAGGAGGAATTTCTATGATAGCTCTTACCTTCTCTGGATCTACTTCAATACCTCTTCTGAATATGATATACCCTAGAAGTTTCCTTGATTTCACTCCAAAGACACACTTTCTTCGGATTTAGATTGACATTGTAATTCTCTAGCCTTTGGAATATCTTGTCTAGAACCTTCAAATGATCTGCCCTTGTTTCTGATTTAGCTATATTTTCATCTACATAATCTTCCATGAGAGTGTGTACAAATTCATGTAAGATTGTAGTCATTTCCCATTGATAGGTAGCTGTTGCGTTCTTAAGCCCAAAAGGCATAACATTCCAATAGTATGTGCCCCATGGACATGTGAAAGTTGTCTTGTGTTGGTCTTCATCTACGATTTTGATTTGGTTCTATCCAACGAAACCATCCATGAGGGATAGCATCGCGTATCCTTTTGTAAGATCTACTATCATGTTTATGTTCGGCAAAGGGACATCATCCTTAGGACATGCCTTGTTGATGTCTCTAAATTCTGTGCAAATGTGGATGCCCCTAGTTGGTTTAGTCACTAGCATAAGATTCAAAATCCAGTCTACATAGTCTCTATTTCTTATAAATCCAACGTCCAAGAGTTTCTTAAGTTCTACTTTGACCTATAGAGTAATCTATGGATGCATTTTCCTTAACTTTTGTTTGATTGGCTTAATAACTAGTTGTAATGGTAGATGGTGCAATATAAGGTCTAGATCTAGCCCAAGCATGTCACCATGTGACCATGCAAATTTTATCTGTCTTTTTGTGAAGAATTCCTTAAACTCAAGTTGTTCTGCCTCTGTTAATGATGCTACAAAGTATATGTGCCGAGGGTTTTCTTTTGTATTTATGTTGACTACAATAGACTCTTCTACTAGCATTGGTCACTTTTCCTATTCTATAGGGAGAATATTTAAACCTCTATCCTTGGGTGCCTCAAAGAGGTTTTTGCCCTTAGATATGTCCTTTATTTTGACTGTTTCTGTGTCCAAAGGCGCCTTTCGATTTTCACCTAGGGACTCATCATTTTTATTTTTATTTTCATTTTTGCGACTAGATTCCCCAAAATATGCTTTGTCATCCAAGTCTATGGTAAAACCAGCTTTATGATCCCCTCTTTGTATGCCTTCTTGATGTCCCATGAACTCAACAATTGCCTCATCATTCTCAAATGTATCTATGATGGGTGTACCTTGTTGATCCCAGTCGATAAGTTTAGGATATATGAGAGGCATGTCATCATCGGAGTTATTAAAGGTAGCAGTTGACAAGGTGAATATAGAGTGGTTGACATGGTCATGTAAGTTTTGGACTAAATCCTTCTTGTTCTTTTTCCTATAGGTAGGTATACTCTGTTGTGGGACTATTGTAAGGGCTGAGTCATCTCAAGATGGTTCGGCAGGTGCCCAAGATGCACGATCAAGGGTTTCCCAATAATAGTGTTTATGCCATTCTTCTTTAGACAAGTGCTTCCTATGATGGGGACTAGATGGTTTTGGTACAGGTTTTATCATTAGGCTCAATTCTCCAAAGAGATCATCTATGTTCATGGTACAAGTGGAAGAAAAATAATCCCATTCACAATTGCTTGAGTTGGGAGATTCATCATAAACTGGGGGAAGTGTTTCATGAGACTCATCGTAGACTGGGGGAAGTGGTTCGTGAGATGTCTCGATGTCTACATAATCACACTCTTCCTCTTGAAATGGTGATGAAGTACTAGGAAACCCAATTCTAAGTGGTTTAAACCCTATCCCTAGGTATTTTGGTCGTGGTGAGACAATGATCGGTTTTGTCCTTCCATTTTGATGTAGTCCTAACCCACTGTGCCCATCATAGCCTTAATTTTGCATAATCTTAAGCCCTTTCCATATTGGTCCTTAGCTATTTGAATAGACGATGAGGGGTATTCATTGTCTTCTTGATACAACCAAGAGGTAATATCACCTTGATCCATAATTTCTTCACTTAACTCTCCCCATTTGGTCAATGTCATTTTAGGGGGAACACGGAATGTGACTACTGACTATCTTCTATCGGCCATGGTAAGCCATATGCCTTAGGTGGAACCAGTTGATTGAACTAGTATGATGCCTTTATGTAATATTCTCCACAACCCTTATCTTGGATCTCGACCTTAGGAGTGTTTGATGGTGGTTTGAATGAAATGGACTTAGTAAGATGTGATGGGTGAATGCATAGGGATAAAGTGGATGATTAGGCTTCTTGGCTAATCAGTACCTATCATTGTGGAATCTCCCTTAGGCTTGTACAATTTTGAAAAGGATCAGGATCACCATCAATCATGATTTTGGTTCCATTGTAAGGGAATTTAAGACATTGGTGATATGTTGAAGGTACGGATTTCATTGTGTGTATCCAAGGTCTACCTAATAATAGGTTGTATGAAAGGGTGAAATCTAGGACTTGGAAGCTGGTGTTCATAATTGTTGGGCCAATTCTGATAGGGAGTGTGACAACTCCTTTGGATGATCTTTCCTCATCATCCTAAGCCTTGATGACTATACTCTTAGAGGTGTCTATGCATTCTTCTGAGAATCCTAATGCCTTAACCAATTTTAGGGTACACAGGTTCAAACTTGCTCCTCCATCTACCAAGACTTGTCTGACTTTGGTTTGATGGACTAGGACTTCAAGATGTAATGGGTCATTATGATCAGAATTTTTGGTTGAGTAATATTGTTGGGAAAATGTGGCATGATGCGAGTTGGTGAAATATCCCACCATGTCTTCAAAATGATTGAAATCTAAGTCTATAGGAACAGTCATGTTCTGCAAAGCTTTGTCAAGAATGGCTCAATGCTTAGGTGATAAAGTCAATAGTTCCAAAATGGATATCTGTGTGAGGGTTTTCCTCAATTGATCAAGGAGATTGTATCTAAACATGGAATTCTGCGTAGGTGGCTCACAAGAAGGACCTGTAATAGTTATCTTAGTTTTGCGTGTGTTTACAACACATTCCGTGTGCTTCTTAATGACGATGGTATTGACGTTTTCATTTGTAGCTCAAAGGTGATTTATAGTTGTTGCTTTACCATAGTCATACTTGGTATTGGTATAATTAGCTGATGGATTATTCTTGGTTCCCGAACTGGAGGCTTTTCCTTTCGTGTGGTCATGTAATGGGTCTGTGAAGACCTTATGATCACTGTTCTTAGTATTTTTTTGCCCATTGACCTCTATGGTTCTGTTTTCAACAAAGTCTTGTATAATATTCTTTAGCTGTCACCATTGTTGTAGGTTGTGTCCCTTTGTGCGATGATAGTCACAATAGGCATTGTTGTCCCACCATGAAGGTTTAAACTATCCAGGATCATATTCTCATGGTTCCAAAGGTTTAATGAGATTATGTTTAATAAACTCTTTAAAAACTATCTCGATTGGTTGCTCTAAAGGGGTAAATTCACATGTAGGAAATCTCCTTTGTGGTCGTTGTTGTTGTGAATTTTGGACATATTTGGTTGTTTGATCTGGACTATTTGTCATGTCTAGATTCTGGTTGTAACCTCTAAGTGTGATAACCGGTCCTGTATGTATGGTTTTAGGATCAACAATGCCATCATTCGTAACATTTTTGTTTCTAGACCAGAATTTGTTTCTATCGTTTGGTGTGTTTTGATGTTGTAAAACTAGGTTTCTACCTAGTACTTTTATTTCTCCTTTGCCAATAAGGCCTTTTTCAAGGATGATTCCCTTTTGTACCAAATCTAGGAATGAAGTACAACAATGTACTTGTAAGTCACCTCTCAGCTTTGGATTGATGTTTTCAAGGAATATCGTGACCTATTTTTTGGGTATTTCAACTGGACATCTGCTAGCTAGACTTCTCCATCTCTAGAAGAAAGTGGTGAATGTTTCACCGTCTTCTTGTGTCGTGTGGCACAAGGTTTATATTGTTACTTCATTTTCTATGTTAAAATCAAAGTGTTCACCAAACTTCTCAGCTAATTCACCCTAGGATCGTATGCCATATGGTAATTTAGAAAACCATTCCAGTGCTATCCCTATGAGGGTTCACGAAAATAGTCGCATCAAGTACGTGGGGTCATATGATATGTCCATGCATGTCATTGAAAATTCTCTAATGTGTTCCAAAGGATTCTTCCTCCCATTATACTTAGACAAATTTGGTATAGTGTATCCATGGGGGAAGGTTGTCATATAAAGTGCTTTGTCGAATGGACATGGACATAGATCTTGCACTAAGATAGTTCGTTTGCCTGACATAGACATGTTGTCCATCTATTGTTGAAGAGTTTGCATTTGGTTTTGAAGGAAATCTACTTGTGTCAAGGACATGTTGTTGGCATTGTTTTGATCAATGTAGATATTTTGAAATGCCATGTTTTGTGATGGGTTATGATTTGGCGAGGGAATATATCCCGTTAGAATGTTCTGATTCAGATTGGGGATATTTCCTATTTGAATATTCTGATTTGGTATAGGAATCTTCCCTATTTGAATGTTTTTGTTTGGATTGGGAATAAATCTTGTCTGTATGTTCTTATTTGGATTGGGAATATTTCTAGTTTACATGTTCTGATTTGGATTGGGAATCTTCACAATTGACGATGTTTGAGTTGGTATGCCGGTTGGTATTGCTACGGTGATTTGGGGAATAGAAACACTTAACGTCACAGTTTGTGTTGGTTGAAAAGGCGGTGTTTGCAAAGTACGAATATCAAATCCTATTGGTAATTTGGTACCTTCTGCTAGCAACTTTGCTAGATATTGTTGGGGATCGTTTGCCAAACATTCATCCATAAAGGATGCAAATTCGGGATCTTGTATTGCTGCGTCTTTGTCTTCAACGTAAATTTGTCCATGTGTGTTCCTAGTGACGTTTTTTTCAAGTAAAGGTCTATGTGGTATTTCTTTCCTTGATGGTTGATTTGCGAAATGATTGACAAATTCACTAGGATCGGACATTTCTTTTTGTTTCTTTTGATTCCTTGTTTAGACCATGAAAAGTTTCTCAAAATGGGGTAATGTAGACTATCCAAAAATTGATATGTCTTATGTCTAAGTTTTTGGATTTTTTGACAATTAAGGAAGTTGTGAAAATGATTTCTAAACATGACGTATGATAGGATGGGCAATATGTAAAATTTCGAGTAGACTATGATGGTAAATGATTCTAAAATAGGTATAACATAAAACCTATGGAATAAATGCATGCAAGGATTTGAATTTGACCAAGGAACCTGATTGTAGGACAAAGCCAGTTGACAAGATGAATTTCCCAAACTAGACAGTTGAGCTGGAAAGATTCACAAATAGGAATAAAGTGACTAGGTTCAATGATTGTGACAAATCAGCACATGAATGTATCCAATGACAAGGAAAGTTATCTATTCTATGATATGAAATTTCCTAGGAAGTATCTATATGCATGAAAATTAGGATGACTATGACTAAGACATATATGAAAACTAATAATGCAAGGGTTTTGAGAAATTTTTTTGAGTTTCTGTCCAAAGTTGATCTTAAGAAATAAAAGCGAAAATGACAGTTATATTTTAGACTCGATTTGCAGTTTCTTAAGTTTTTTGTTGACATTCAAATACGGTTCACCTATCAGATGTGGTTCTAATTTTGATAGATGCAGTTTAACAATGTGCATGCGACGATTTGACTAACACAGGTTTCGAATCTTGATAGGTAGTTTTGAATTTTTGTTAGATGCAGTTTTCGTTATGAAAGATTCGGCTCACGGTAACATTTGTGACTCAGAATAACGAATTTGTGAATTTAAACTTGTTGATAGACACATGCGGTTTTTCCTTTGACAGATGCAACTTGCATATACACATGTGACTCAAAGTTTAACAGTTGCAACTCGTAATACTTAGACTATGTAAAAGCAAACATTTTTGAGAGACACATGCAACATTTCTAATGATAGATGCGACTTGCATATACACATGCGACTCAAAGTTTTTTAGTTGTGGCTTGTAATACTTGGACTATGCAAGAGCAGACTTTTTTTTGACACACATGCGGTGTTTCCCCTAACAATTGCAACTCGCTAGGATAGATGCAGTGTTAAAATTGACAATTGTGACTTTTGTGACAGTTCCATTTTTCTAAAGATTGTTTTCCGACTGACTCTATTTGTGGATCAAGTTTTTTGACAAATACATTAAAAAAAAGGACAAAAATCAATGTATTTTCAGTTTGTGATGATAGAACTGTTAAGACCAAAAACATTTACAATGTAGGCTTTGTGGAAAATATTTGTTGAGTTCTTACTTGAATTTCTCTAGCTACGCATATTCAAGGTGGATGACTAGTAGCTTGACCTCACTGACTCCCCTCCATGACACTCACTTATACGGGGCAACCAAGCTACTGTACCCATGAAACTCCCATGGCATACATCTCATCTCCACACATGAACTGTAAGAATGTAAGATGGCTTCACAGGTCTGAACCTGTTGCACCAGAAAATAGGTAGAATTTTGGAAAATATACAACATGGTGTTTAGTAAGGGCTTTCCATCCATGGGGCACTATTCAGCTCGGTGAGAGACCATTTTTTCCCTTCTCATTGAAATAGTGTGTGTGATTTATGGTCTTTCTCTAGAAACCTATTTTTATATACTAGGTGGAAGTCACTTCACTTTAGCGTGTTACCGATCTAAGTCGTCTTGGGGTGAGTAATTTTTCCCACCAAGACAAGCCCAAACTCTAGAGTTAGTAACCATTTCTCTTACACCCATGATCGCATAACTGCACAAGGGGAGAGGATACTTCGATATACTGAATCATAAAGGATGACATAAATGTTCTTTTGCACCAAACAAGGCAAACAATGGTTCTTTTTAATCCAATCGACAATTATTTAAATACCAAACAAAAATTTTATGAAATAAAATTAACAAATTCATTAGGTCCTGCATGCAAAATGATTAGTAGTTTGTTTTTGCTGTCTTCGACTTTCATCCTATAGAAAACAATGGTTTGTTTTTTTATATGGTCTTCTATGCTTTGTCCTGCAAAAACTAAGTTAATCTAGCTTAACACAATTGTAAATGAGAATGTATGGAAATGAATAAAAGGTGAAAATTTGATTACTAGGCAGATGCGGTGTTTCGAGCCACAAATGTGGCTCGATGTTGATAGGAGGATGTGGTTCGTGTTGACAGTCAGACGCGGCACGAATTGTTGACGGGTGGATGCAGTGCATAGTGTCACGGATGCGGTGCAGAATGGAAGATGTTGTATGCAAGGACATATGCATCATTTTTTTGAACAAATGCGGTGTGTCGTACGATAACCTACAAAAATGAAAAATGGAAAGATGAAAAGATGTTGCATGAATTTGAAGCATGTTCATGTCAGGTTCACCAAATGTATGACCTAGATTTTTTGGAGATTAATGCTAATAGCTGCACATATTACAATGATCAATTCTAAACTAACAAATAATCTAAATCAAAAACAACAAAGAAAGAATAAGTAAACATAAATAAACTAAACAAATTAATTGGAAAGATTGCACTGAATATGCATTCACTCTTTCGAATTATCTCGATTGCCCTCAGATTTTCAATATTGATGCAAGCATCACCTTGTTGAATGTCTAAGCAAAATATCAAAGATAATTTTCTTCTCAAAAGTGTATGATTTCGGGAGGAGGAATATTGATAATGTCAAGCCATTTTATAGATTTTTTCTTTTCAAACGATCGACTTAGATTCAAAGAGAGATCGATGGATGAGATTGATGAATGTCATGCGATGTGAGTTATGTGTCAAATAGAACGTGAGTTAGAAAAGACTATAAGATAAAGAATAAATTAGAATGATAACTTAATCTTGTGTCAAGACTGTTCGAAAATAGAAAGAACAAGAGTTCCAAATCTTAATCTTCAGTTAAGATTCTTCGAAAATAGAAGAAATAGACTTTGAATGTCAAAGACAAAGTTAGAACTCGAAGATGAAGAATTCAAATGCATACATAAATTAATTAACGAAATCAAGATATTTAATTAATAGATGCATTCATGGACATGAGTTAGAACTAGTTAACTGACTAGTTGTGACGATGAGTCCTCTCGCAGAGATGATCAGATACCGAACCCAAAGATAACTGATAGATTTAAAAATAGATCTTGAGTCAGAAGGTGAGTGAATGACTTAGATAACTAAATGATAGAAGAATGTGACATAAATAATTAATAAATGAATTAAATTTTAATTTAATTCAACATTCGAAAATGAAAGATTTAATTAAATAAATAAAGATAATTTATTTAATTTGACTAGTGTAAAGGTGGGATTGAATAAATTAAATATTAAATATTTAATTATAGATAAAGGGGGTTAAATGAATAATTGAATAATAAATATTTAATTATAGATAAAGTATGACAAAGGGGGTAATTAAATAATAAATTATATAATTAAGAAGGAAGAATTAATTAGTTAGCGACATAGTTAAATAAACATGATTTGTTTAATTATTGAAGTTGAATAAAGGTTATTATGAATTAGTGAATTAATGAATTAATTAAAAATGGATATTTAATTAATAGAGGAAATATGTGTTAGAAAGGTAATTAAATAATAAACATTATTTAATCATGACCATGGATAATAGAAAATTATGTCGAAAGTGGTGTTCGCGTGCGTAGACCAATTTTCGGTGTCTACATTTTGGATTTGGTGAGGGTTCATTGTCGGATGCATCACTGGTTGAAGTATTTGGGGTGGATGCTTTCGAAGGATCGGCCAAGTTTTATGTGGACAAGACTATGTTTCCCTTTTCAGAGTGTGTGTTTGTAATCTTGGATTCTCCTACTAAAGGAGGTGTGAAGTCTAAGGAACCCCAATCATCGTCTAAGGGAATTGGCTATACACGTTTCACTTATTTGGTGGGTGTTGAAATTTTGAAGGGTTTGGATTTGTTTTTCTCAAGTTGTAAGACACTAAAAGAATCAGGATCGACATCAAGCATGTACACTTTGTTTTTGTAGATATACTTCATCTTATGATCAAGAGTGGAAGGCATTCCATTCATTGCATGAATCCATGGCCTACCTAAAATGAGATTATATGAAATAACATGAGGCATAACATGGATCGGTGTTTCTAATGTGGCCATTCCAATTGTAAGAGGCAAAATGATCACAACAAGTGGTTTTTGTCTTACACTGTCAAATCCACTAATAGATAAGGATGAAGGTTGGATGGTTGATTTATTGATATAGATCCTATCTAAGAGATTGACACTACATACTTTAGCAATGAATCCATTATCAACAAGGGTTCACTTTATCCCTATGCATTTGTATTGAGATATGATTACAAGAGAATTAGCTTGGTTTTGCACATCCAAAGGAGGGAGATCACTTTGGTGGAAAATAATGTTAGCATTCAAGCCTTGAATCATAGCTGCTATTTCATTGGGTTGCACATTAGAAGGGACAATAAATTATTGTAAGGTCGATTGAATAATGTGCTGATACTGAGGGGAGGCTTGGATAAGGTTAGGCATAAAGATATTTTAGTAGGAGTATTTCTTAGTTGGTCAACAAGGTCATACTCCCTAAGGATTCAATTTAAGCAAAGGGAAGAAGGTACTATGGGAGGGGATGAAGGTAATGAAGCTGAGGTTGATTAGGGTGGGTGGGGATTGTTTCTTGTGTAATGTGTGTGAGCAATAGTATTATAATTCAGTTTCTACAAAATAGTATTATTAGGTGGGTAGAGAGTAAATTCGGGTTTTGGTTTGTTCAAAGGTGGGTAAAGAATGAGTTGAGGTTGAACAATATTAACATACCCTTGGGAAGGAGAGTCAATTTTATCTTTTTCTTTCATCCTAATATCTGCTCTAGCAGGAGATTTTTTAGGATAACTACAAACCAAATGTTCTTGACATTGAATAATTGGTTCGTCTAAAACCACTTCATCACAAGTAGAGGAATGATCAATGATGGGGTTAATATGGGTGGGAGGATTAGGAGAAGGGTCTATGCAATTCTTTTTTTTCTAAGGCCACTTTCTCTTGTTCCATACTATCTACCCTAGTATGACAGCATGGAGGAGGTTCATCACTAGCTTCATCACAAATAGGGGAGGCAACAAGAGAATGACCATAATGATTGCCATATAGATTGTCCCAAAGGGTAGGAGCATTAGGGAAGGGAGCGTCAAGATTATCATGAATTGTAATAGGTGTATCTTCTAACACCGACTTATCTTCTTTTCAATGAGGAGGGATATGAGAAGAACAAGTTTGAGGGTCATGGTTATAGAGACTAGGTAGGGGGGTGATGTTTCCATTTTATTGTTTAATGTTTTGGAAAGGGGGAAGGGGAGGAGGAATACAAGAAATACCATCATAATTTTCAATGGTTGTGTCTTATTTCACTAAGATACCTTCATCACCAATGGGAGAGATATCAAGAGAAGGATAATTATGATTATCATGATTATCGATGTTTGCATCCTCTATGGTCAAATATTTAGTCGATGATCTAGAAGAGATGAATCCATCAAGAGCTTCATCTAACATGTCTAAGTCATCACTACAAAAGGGCTCAATATCTCTAATTTTGTGAGTGGGTGCATGTGATGTTGTTAAAGTGTTGTTTTCATTTTCTAAAGAATTTGATTTAAATGATCTAGGAAATAATGCATAAAATGAAGATTGCAAAAGTACCATGAATGCTATCTCTAATAAATTAAATGTGATAGAAGCTATGCATGAAATGTAAAGAAATAAGATGAAATGCAAGTTTTAGATTTCAAAGAAGGAAAATGACTAATGACACTATGCAATGATCTGAAAATGACATGTTGTAATTGCAAAATTGAAAATGTACAGTGCAAGAAATGAGCTAATTTAGGCTAGATATCATGAAATGCATGCTATAGAAACATAACCAATTGACACAAATAGATATTCTAGGAACAAAATAGAAGCATAAAAATAGAGTTTCCAACTCTTTAAAGGGTAGAAATTCAGGGGCCTAAAGCAGCTAGGTCGCCCAAAGTGGTGACTTAGTCCTCCTGGTGATTTTTTAAAGATTTTATAGAATAGTTTTGTGAATGCAAGTGGTTTCTATATTAGGTGGTGCAAAACTAACTTGCAAATATAAAATTTCAGAAATTTTTAATGTTTTATGATGCAAAAATGCAACCTAATGCACTTTTACTAATGCAAAATTTTGAAATCCTAGAATGCAACTTTACTAATGCAACATGCAATGCAAGTTAATTCTAGGACAATGAAGGACTCTAAACTAGAAAGAAAGGGTGCAAGGATGTCGAGTTCACCAAAATTAACCACCAAAAAATAACTAGGGAAAGAGGATTCCCCAATACGCCCCTAGGGTTTCTCACCCAAAAGCTTGGTTAAGGAATGGCTCTCTTTCATGCTAAGTATTCATGGTGAGTTCATTCAAGGGTTAGGGGTTTAAAGTGATGTGTGTAGAATGCCCTAAATGCTAGAAATGGAAGATAAAAACTAAATGATAATGCAAGAACTAGAAAATAGAACTATGGTTGAAAACACATTATGATATGCAAACATTCACTAAATGCTTTGAGAAAACATAAGAAAACTATTATAGAAACAAATAGAATGAGGAGGTGCAAGTGGAGGCTGAAGAGGGATGGCATGAAGGTTTGGAAAATTGAAGAATCTGATGCAGAGGTCAACTGGGACATTTATGCCATTCTTGGTGACCTATTCCAGTTTCTGTGAAAGTATGTTTGAACCAATTTCTTCCAAAAGGGTACTCAATCCTATAGAAAAACCAAAAATGCATGTATAGTGGGACTAGATCACCACCAATGGTGACCTAGTCCTCTTCCAGATTTTGAGAGATTTGAAGGTGGAAATAAAGGCTCTTCATCTGCACATTTTGCTTCTCCAAGTGTCATGATCTACAACTTTGATTCTCAACATATAGGTTTCTTCTTATGTAGATTATAAACCTAATCAAGAAGGAGATACTCCAAAAAAGTCTTCAACCCATTCTTGAATGATCTCCAAGCTTCCAAGATACCTAAATTTGCAAACACACAAAGAGAGAAAGAAATGTTGATTGTTAGGGATTGGGGGTTTTCCTTGGTCAAAACCCTTTTAGATAATCAAATCAAATGATTAAATAATGTAACGAAGCATAAAAAAATGGATTTTACCTTGCCATGATGATTGATCTTGAGTTGCAACAATGGAGTATTCAACCCATGAATGCTTCTTGAGATATGTCTTGATAGCTTAGAGTACTCAAACCCTAGCTTCCTTGAGAAGAGTAGTGGATGAGTGCTTGAGAAGAAGGAAATAGGTGAAAATAGAAGAAATTAGGATTAGATGAGGGGAAAAACAATTATTTATACAAGTTGTGCCCTAATTTCCTCAAAACTAACGTGACATAGGTCGACCTTAGTGTTTAGGAGACAAAATCCTGAAAGAATATTAAGTTTATTTTAATTTTTATGCCACATGGGACTAGGTCACCCAAAGTTGCGACCTAGTCCACCTGGGGAATTTTGATTGGTGTTTGAGGATTAATATTTGATTAATGTTGTTTGTCTGGATTGTCTCACAAAACACACTAAAGTTGGACCTATAAGTGCCTTAAGGGGTCATTATGCCGTAAGAAAGGGTTAATTTAGTGATGAAAATCCTAGGAAAATGTAAATTTTTTTTACAACACTTTGGCACAAGGCTTGGAAAAGGGTAAAAAGAGGTCTGAAATCCATAGGCAAGGGTCCAAATGAGTGAAAAGTGCCAAAGGCTACACTTTGTGGTGACACACCTATTAAGGGAGGACTAATATCACCATAATATGTGCATCACAAATTTATCTACATTTTAATTTATTTTTTTGATAATAAAAACCTGGTTGTTAGGGTCCAAGAACCGTAGCAATATACAGTGAAAAGGCTCGGCCAAGTGAGGTAGATAGAGAAAACCTAGGGAAATGGACAAGTACAACGACTAGAGCAGAACTACAAACACAACCAGCATACGCATGGGAAAAGAAGAAGCAGCAAAACCAACATGAGTACAAAAGGACATTTAAACTGGCGGGTGCTCCTTGATGTCGTCTTGCATTAATTTTAGAATATGCTGAGGGTAGGAAGATGACCACTTTGCATCAATGCAGCCCTCCCTATCACAAAGGCCCACACCAACATTAGCATCCCAATCCGCAACCCTGTTGTCATTCCTAGCGATACATGAGAAGAAGATTTCAGAAAAGGAGGAAGCCAAACAACGTGCAGCCTCCAGAATGATCAATTTCCATTGGTGACAACTACCACCCTTCATTACTTTAATTACAAGCTTTGAGTCCCCCTCCACCCAGATCTTATGCCAATTTTGATCTTTTGCAATCTTTAGACCAGACAATAGAGCACGGGCCTCAGCCGCATTATTGGATTCCACACCTAGATCCTGAGCATACCAACCCCGAGGCTGACCATGGTGATCCCTAAATATGCCGCCACCTCTAGCCAGACCCGGGTTGCCTTTGGCAGCACTATCGAAATTGAGTTTGATCCAGTTGACATCAGGGCACAACCAAGGACAATGACTGGGGCTAACCATACCAATCTGATGACTACCATCAAGCCATCAAAAGTTAGGCCAAGCATTAACTATGAACTTTTCTTCTTCGCTAATGTACCAATCCCCTTTGCATTTTACCATACCAATTTCGGCCAAGGAGGACTCAATGAGGTCCCAGACCCTACAAGCAGAATTCTCTTTGTCTTGGAACAACCGCCTGTTCCTTTCTAGCCATAGATTCCAGACAATGATCGATGGCGTAGTATACCAAATAAATCAGAGACCAGGGCTATCAACATTAGTGGACCAACAATCCAATAGAGATGGAAGGTTACAAGGCATTATCCAATTAAGCCTCCATTTATTCATGAAGGAGTGCCAAATTTCTGTAGTATAACTGCAATGCAGAAATAGGTGGTCATTGTCCTCATAATTTTCTTTGCAAAAAGAGCAGCTAGAGGGGCCTTTGTGGCCCAAGGTCTGAAGCCTATCCCAAGTCAAAGCTCTGCGCCGCCAGGCTATCCAAAGGAAAGCATTGGCTTTAGGGAGCCCAATATACTTCTAGATTATTCTAGTTGTCCCCTTTAATTTGAATTAAGATTTAAATCACACATTTGTTGGATACCCATCATCAATTGTTCTGATATGTTTTATAGGTGACACCCTAATTTTAAACACCATAGTAGCTTTTAAAAATCCTATTAAATCCACAAAGGCTTCATTAGAAATATACTTCTTGTTGTTTATTTGTACAATAGTAGTACATACTACATTCTATCATTTACACATATTATCAATACAATAAACATTATAAGGGAGACATATGCTTCTTTAACTAAATTTGTCAAATACTACATTGAGGACTTGCAAAATATACAGTATATGGAATCTTATGAATGTCAACATAACAAGGAAGGACCCCCATTATCGTTCAATAAATAAAATATTTTCTATTAATAGACCTACCCCTAAAAAGGAAATCATTATTTATATTATAAATAAAGGAAAAAATATATACATAATTGATAAAATGGTTTTCATATTTTACTACAACATTCAAATCATCTATATTAATCATGAACAAGAAAAAAAAAACCACAACAAATCTCAAATTTTCTTCAATTCAAAGAACAAACTTGTTCTACTAACTTTAGATAAAAATTTTGCAATAATATTAGACATTATGAATATAAATTTTAAATAAAAATGATTACACATTACTTTAATCATTTGTCTAAGCACCATGCAATTTGCAAGAATAAAGAATAAAGTTGTTTTAATGTGACATATTAACCAAAGAAGTGGTTTAAGAAACTAACAACATATGACATGGAATATGAACACTAACCCTAGTTTTCACTACCCCTACCTCAAGGATCAATTCCTTTAACTAATCGTTTCCTTAGGCCTAAAATATTTGTTGTGTACTTTGTTTTCTCATTTCTTTATTGGTGGGTAGACTGTGGCAATGCATGTGTGTAGGCCACAATTATTCCACCAACATTGAGTGACTACAGACATGATGAAGGCATGGAAAATATTAACTCATTAAAAAGGGTCGTGTAATACTTTTTAGAGTCAGTTTAAACACCTAGGAACCTATTAGGGATGTCGAAGATGAGGGGATAGTCATTGGTTACCATTTTCAATGGATTTTATTATATTTATTGTCTGTTTTTTATTTTCTATTAAAGATATCGAGTTTCACAATTCATAATGTAGATTTCAGTATTGTTTCTGGATTTGATTGTGTTGGTGGTTTTTCATCAACATTTTGGATCATACTCCATGATCCATCATCGGGATGGTAGAGAGCAAGAGGAGAAGAAAATCCAGAAACTCTCTTCTTGCTCTCTACCATCTTGATAGCAAATCACGAAGTGTGATAAAAAACGTTGATGAAAAAACACCAACACAATCAAATTTAGAAACAATACTGAAATCTCTATTTAAAATAAATAATTGTTGAGATGAATGAAAAAAATAAATTTTACAATCTGCTAATCAATTTGAATTCAAAGTATAAATCCTCTGCTTAGACACTCCCAAACTCACTCCTCAGTTTGGGCACTTTATTACTCTCTGTTCATTCTTTACATTCTTCTACAGCTACGCGAATTATCCTCTCCAAATCTTCTCATTTTGTCATGTAATCTCCTCTCCTTGCTTGGCTGGGACTTGTCTGTTTTCTCCACTAATTCATTTTCATCCGTTATTTTCTTTAATCTCCCATGTAGCTGCGCGCCCCCCTCGTCATTTTTCTTCATGAAATCCACAATCTGCTCTCTTTAACTGCAACCTATTCTTTCCTTTTTATTTTCAGGTTTTTAAAAATCATGTGTGATTTTCATTTGGATTATCTCCTCTCTTTCATGGCTGACATCACATGCAACCGCATTCTCTGTAATCTCCTTAGTCTATATTATGTGTAGCGCCCCCTCTTACCTTCACGACTCCTCTCTTAGACTACCTGAATTCTCTTTGTTTTTTCTTTGAACATTTATTTCTTTTAACTTTACACTACCTCCCAGATGCCTCTCTTCCTTAAAACCAATAAAATAAATAATGGAATTTTCATTTTATTTTTCTTCCTGAAAACCAAATAAAATAAATAATGGAATTTTGATTTTATTTTTTTCTAATTGCTTCTTTTTGCCTGCTTTGAAATAGAAGGAAAATAATTTAATTACTTGTAATGCAAAATCCAGAGTCAAACATAGGCTGGATATTAAATCAAATTCCACCATCACATGAACAATCATATATCATTTCTTATATTTTTGTTGAATGAAAAAGATATGTGCTGAGCTAAAAAATACAAGACTAGATTGAAACCAAAACCAAAATTATATTGAAATTATTTTTTTGGGCAATGCAATCCCCTATGGACCCAAATGCTATTGCATCAACTTGTATCCTAGTGCTTATAATAAATGTATGACACATGCTAATTATTGCACCGTTTTTATTTTGTAGGTTTTACATGGAACACTCATTACAAGGATGGTACAAAAATCATTGTCCATATCTTTATCTTTTGAGTGTAAAAATATTTAATTTCCACATTGACTTTACTTATTCTACTTTTGCATGCTTTGTGATAGTAGCTCACATGCACATAAATGTTGAGGGAAAATACAATAATGAAAATGGGATACTTGTTCCCTTTTACCTTATGTTTTGGTCACATGTTGATTAAATAGACCTTTATGCTGTCAAAATTCTAGAAGTAGCATAAATTGTTATGTGGAATTTGATTCATGACATTATCTTATCCTATCCTACCTACATTCAAATTAATTCCCAAAATTTGGTCTCCACCCCTATGTGTCTCATTTGATACTTTGGATCAAATCCGCACATGCATAATTGACTCAGGACATTTCTATTGTTACAACTCTAAATTTCAAACTTTTAGAATTCAAGATTCAACTTTCATTACTTAATTTGTCACATTATGTCAATGTTAAGTAAATATATAAATCAAATCTACTTGTTACTTTTGGATTAGTAAATAATGTCAAAACATGTCACATTTGTAGTCTATAAAATTTGACAATAAATTTAACCTTAAGTAATAATGATGAAATAGAAAAAAAATCACATAAAAATTGATAAAGACAATATATAATAACAAAAAAATAATTCAAACATATAAAAATTCTACACATTTCACCGAACTAATTTAATAATTTCTTTTAGAAACTATTCGCCAGCCCATTAAACCTATGCGACCATTTTTTAGTTTTTTCCATTACAACACTACTTAATACCTGATAACGCATTACGCGGACTGTAAATCATAGCACCTGATTTCGTTCGAAACGTAATGAGACTGGACCGAGTCTTTCATCCTTCCTTGATTTTCTTACTAAAGACTTGACTCTGGGTGGTTACGAAAGGTCCACAGCTAATCCTGGTTCAGACAACCATACGATGCGAAGGGTTGTGTTAAACAAACCATTCAAAACGGCAGGGAGACTGCCATTATTATGTACGAACATAATACCCATGTGCTCTGAACGAGAGCCGTCAATTCCTGAGCTGCAGGATTTTTCCAAGGACTTTGCCTTGTAAAGATTTTAACGGGTTATGCATTCTAAAAAGTCGCCGTTCCTCATGTCAGCCTCCATATTATGGGATTTTCAGCTGATTCAAGTAGGAAAAAGTCGCTGTCGTGACTTCTCTGGGTGTCGATGTTCTGAACAAGTTTGGTGAAACTGCAGGTTCCTAGAGGGGTAGGGAATGAGGGGACCTCCGTAAAACAGAGAAAAGGTTTGGATTAATGGGAGCACAGGACAAGTGTCAAGAGCTACGCAGAGAAGTCATAGAAGGATCTGCGTGGATTCTTTGGATGGCAAGGACGGGCGTCCAATTGAAGTGAGTTCAGAGCAGTAAGGTTGAATTCTGTGGATCTATCAATATTAGATCAAATGGTTAAACAACCAATGATAATTTTACACAATCAATATTTAATTTTAGTCATGTTTGGAAATCCACATTCGTGATAGGATTTTCAACATTCAAATACCAATGGGTTTTATATCTATAGACTGACTAGAACTACAATTGGACCTTTATAATTATATTTGAAATGAAAATTGGTTTTTAAGCTAATTAAATAAAGAAATATAATTATATATAAATTATTTGGAAGATTAAATGTGAGTTGCAAACAAAAAGGAATAAAATGGATTAGATTAGACAATATTAAACAATAAATATAATTATGTTATAAATAGTGATAAATGAGGAGAGATAATATTTAATTTTATGATCGAAAATTATTAATTGACGAAGCTAATGAAGTTGACAAACACTAATGTACATGTATAAGAATTAGAATATTCTTCTATTTTGTGTTATGGGTTGCCTTCGTGGCTCTAAGTCTCATTTAAAGCTACCAACTAAATTTACAAATACAAACTCAACATGTGATGCTTTTAGAAAAAAATTCTATGAATTCCCTTAAAAGTAGACTACTAGATATTTCTATTTTTCAATCACACTCTTATTGCTTTTTCTATCAAGGGGGTAGTATTTTAAAACACCTTGATGGTCAACAAGCTTTGAGCATTCTCATGGGCTCTAAAATGATTTTTTAGGTGATTCACATACCCTAGGATGAGTGTGATCGAATATACTAAATCATTTTCCTAATTTGAGTGTAGATGTGAATGATTGTTCATTTGTGATCCCCAAATGCTAAATAATTATAGAAAAATCACCTTTAATTATACTCCCTTGATATTGGATGATTAAAATGAATGTAATAAAATTATTTCTATACATAAACATTACACCAAATTGCAACTCATTGTGCATAATCTCATTGGGAACAAAATGTAAGATGGGGCTAGCGAGTTAAATTTTGATTTTCATTTTACAAATAAAAGGATCAAGATAATAATTATCAGGATGATGTCATACCCACAAATATGAGCTCGGTCAAGCTTTCAAGTTGAAAGTGTGTTTGATATGATTGGATTATGGATAAGGATTGGATTAGTGATAAGAATCGAGAAAATAAGACAAGTAGACTAGGATTTCATGCACATAGGCATTGTGATAAGTAGTGTGGCATAGAAAATTGTACTCCATTCAAGGTGAAATTACAATTTAACATTTTATTTCGAACTTTCTTGAGTTACCCTTGCATCAATGCATTTCCACATCCCTTAACCATGCCCTAATTTCAAAATTTATGTGTTACATGGTCTTTTTATATCATTTTCTAATAAATTGTATGTTCAAAACCTAAGCAAATATTTAATAGCTTTCTCCCTACACCTTAAACTTTGGAAAATATGGTTTGGACCTAGTCACCTCAGGTGACTTAGTCACCCTATTTTTCCTCCAAAATTGAGTATTTCAAGCACAACAATCTATTATTTGAATTTCAAATGTACAATATCAGTCATCGAGATCGAATTTTTGGGAAATTAGATTAAATGCCTATAAATACCTAGTATTTTTACCATTTGAAAACTAATTGAAAAAATTAGAGAAAGAGAAGAAGTAAGAGATCATTGAATTCTACCAAATATATTTTAATTTGCTGGTTTTCAATCATGTTTTTAGATTTGTTCAAGTCTCATTCAATGATTGGATTTTGATGGCAATAGAAGGGCATGATGGATTCTAGGTTCAAAAATTTCTCTTCGCCACTTTTTGTGACCTAATGACTTATTTCCTAAGTGTTCTCATCTTCAAGATTCATTCTACTTGTTTCCCAAGACAAGGTATCTTTGTGTTTCATATTTACTTAGGGTAATTGACTTTCTCTTAGGTAGATATTATCATTTTTCATTAGGAATCCTTGTCTAATGAACTTGAGTAGGGTTTGATCCTTTTTAGCTCATAACAACCTTAGATACACTTAAGGTTATAGCACATTCATAGTTATCAATCAATTCATTTTCTATTTTTGGAGGTAGAAATATGAAAATAAAGGTTTAACCAAGGAAAACTATTGTATAGCCACTCTCCAACCATTTTGTTTGTATATTTATTCCAAGTACAGATCTAAAGATGGAAATTTATAGAGTAAGAATCAAAGCGCAGACAAAGAGTTACAACTCCAAGTTTTCAGACCAAGATCAATCCTACAAGGACATAGTCACCGAAGGCAACTCATTACTGCAAAATCAACTTCAAACTTATAGGATAGGTGCACAAGACCCCTGCCTTTCTCAAATATATTGTTAGAATTTTTTGTTACAGTTTCCCAGTTTTTAAGATCTTGCATTTACAATTATGGCTCATAGTTTAATTATGTATGAATGAGGGGTACTCAATGTAAAACAAAGAAAAGGTTTGGATTAATGGGGGCAAAGGACAAGTGTGAAGAGCATACACAATGAATTCATAAATGATCTATGTCAATTCTTTAGATGGTGAGGGCAGGAAATGACAACGAGGGGTGTCCAATTGAAGTGAGTTCAGAGGACAAAGTCATGTCAAAGGTTGAATTATGCGGATTTTCCTTTTGAAGTGATTTTTAGTTCTATATTACATTATTAGGTTTAATGGTAAAACAACCAATGAGAATTTTACATAACCACTATTTAATTTTACATCTCAGTAAATTATGGTCAAAAGTAGTTTGGGATGACCTTATTTAAAATATTTAACGATCATAAAGTTTTAATTATGTTTGGAAATGCACATTCATGATTGGATTTTCAACAATCAAATTCCAATAGGTTTTATATCTATAGAATAACTATAACAAGAATTAAATCTTTATAATTATATTTGAAATTAAAATTGGTCTTTAAGCTAATTAAATAAACAAATGTAATTACATATAAATTATTTGAAAAATTAAATGTGAATTGTAAAAAAAGTAGAATAAAATGGATTAGATTCAACAATATTAAATGATAAGTATGATTATGTTATAAATAGAAATAAATGAGGAGAGATAAGATTTAAATTTATGACAAAAATTGAAGTATCAATTAATGAATATTATGAAGTTGACACACACTAATGTACATGGATAAAAAATAGAATATTCTTCTATGTTTGTTATGGGTTTCCTTCATGGTTCTAGATCTAGTTTACAACTACCAATTAAATTTACAAATAAAAACTAAACATGTGATACTTTAAGAAAAATTTCCTATGAATTCTCGAAAAACTAGACTATTAGATATTTATATTTTTCTATCACTCTTACTATTTTTCTATCAAGGGCTCACATGGACTCTAGAATGATTTTCAAGTAATTCGCATTCCCTACAATGAGTTTGATCAAATATACATAATATTCACCTAATTTAAGTCTAGATGTGAATGATTATTCATTTTTAATCCCCCAATTATATGTAATTGTAAAATAATCACCTTTGATTATTCTCCCTAGATATTGGATGATTAAAATGAATGTACTATTTTTATTTTTGTACATAAACATCACAGATAATTGCAATTCCTTGTGCATAATCTCCTTGGGAACAAACATAAAATGGGGCTAGCTAGTTAAATTTTCATTTTCATTTTACAATTAAAAGTATCAAGATCATAACTGTGGGGATGATGTCATTCCCACAAATATGAGCTATGTTAGGCTTGTGGAATGTGTGTTTGATACAATAGGATGATGGATAAGGATTGAATACATGGTAAGAATCATAAAATTAAGACAAGTAGACTAGGATTGACAGTGATAAGTTATAAGCATCAATATAGGTGGAAGTAATATATGATATGTCATTGTACTAACTATATGTAATAATAAACAATATATGTAGATATATAAATACATTTGAAAATTTCCCAAATTAGCAACAAAACTTAAAGGAAAATCCATGAGTTAAAATTTTAAAATTATATCACAGTTTAGGCCAACTTAAGAGTTTTATTATAATTATTTCACTCTAAGAAAATCACTTGGACCATTCTTAATAAAATTATGGCACGAATTTCATGATACTTATGTGTAATCCAATGTATTGACCAAGAGTGTTTCAAATAAAATTATTTTAGTTAAAACTCTTTAGCTTCTAGTCCTATATACATACATGTCTTCGAAAAATAGTAGGCTAGTTTCATATGAATTATTAGATTTTAAAGGATTCAAAATATTACATGAAAATTTTATTTTCTAAAAGATAAACTAAATGTTCAAATATGAATGTTTAGTGATTATATGTCCCACTTTATTTTATTGTAGACAAAGTTCAACTAATTTAAAAAAGATAATTTTATACATATGAATGATATAGATAAGAAAATAAGAATATACTGACTATAGAATACATTGTGAAATAATCATAATCATAATCATGTGATAAATAAAGAAGAAATGATAAGTACATGTAAGTATATATAATTATCTGAGATAGAAAAGATAATAATCATAACTCAAAGAGTAAATTGTAAGAAGCATAATAATGGGATATAAATAGAATCAAAGTTTAGAAAATTTCCCTAAAAATGGATAAATTATTTTTGATTGATCCCTAAATGGATGAAAAACACCCTATTAAATTATAATAAAATGTCAATGTGACATCAATGCGAATGTACACACATAAGGTAGGATCAAGATAATCATGATAAAAACTTTGATGACCAAAAATCCCATAAAAATATAATTTAAGAACAATCTTGCACCCATAAGAATTAACACATAGAGGTTAGGATCAATGGTGTGAAGAACAAAAATGGAATAACATGTGGAAATTAAGATATATAGAATTGTAGCATCAAAAAATTTCACCCTTGATAATTTTACACCAGGTTTTTCTCCCCCCTATGTACTTGGACCTATTGTGCATTAATTGCCCACTTTTAGAAACATTATTGGAAAATAAAATATGGGAAATCAAACTATGCATTTAATATTTTTCCCCTAACACTTTTGATTCTAAAAAAGAAGGGATCTAGCCTAAGGTGCCTTGCACCCTGATGAGCCAAGTTTTGAGCATATTTTAGACTATCTTTTTAAACATCCTTTTATCTTTTATTATGTTGAGTAAGACATTTAGTGGTAATTATGGGAGTAATACATATACTTTATGCTTAATACAACAAGTTTATTATGATAAGTATTTCCATGGTTATTGCTTAAATGTTTTATTAGTTTGATGGAAGATGTATGCCTTATGAATTTTTGTGATGAAATCCCTTTCCTATAGCCACTACTATTAACGTTCCTACAACCATATCCAAAAAAATGTTTGCTCCAAACCAATACCTAATGAATGTATGAATGGAATAATGGATCATCTTAATGAGTTGAATGTGTTGAGCTGACCATTTTCCACAAGAGTAGCTATTAGCTATTGTAGGTACCAAGTCTCAAGGAGAAGATTTAACCTCCACTAGATTGTTGAATGACTGATTCAAAGAGGACCAATTCAGCAACAAGAAATGAGGAGATAGTTAATAAGGCATCCGCCATGCAAGGAAAAAAATTCCAGGAATCCAGTAGAGGTGTCTTGACGAAACATAAATTTAGGATAGTGGTGCTTTAATTCTTCAAGCTGATTTGACTTAGTTCTCCCTCTTGTGTCCAATTCTTCATTAGGTTAGTCATGATATAATAAAGATTTCTCATATTATGAGGGAAAGGTTAGTTATTCGTTAGGTTTTAGTTTTGAATAAATAACACGTTCTCTTTCAGAGAAAGGGTTGGAAGTTTACTATGTAATTGCTTTAGTTTTCCAAAAATACTGTTGAAAGTTTTGAGCAATGTACTTATCAGTTTTAGTTCAATAAAATTGTTCATGGGAATTAAAATTTAATCTATTGTGTATTTCTAACACTACCTAAGGGTGCCCACTTAGGGACACTGACTATCTTTCCCTTTCTGCAATTAGAATAGTTGTATTTCTCTTTCATAGAACTTCAGAGTGACTATCCCTGTAGCTGATAGAATTATAGAGTTGTCAACTGTTCCTACAACCACTAGGGACAGAGTTCCTGTCCTTAAAACTAGATTTAGTTTTCATTCTTTGTATAGTTAGTAATTTAGAGTTTGTTTTGAGCAATTCCAATTATAGCATAGTATTTTCAAGAAATAACACATGTCTAAAATAGGTGGTTAGTTCATATACTTTGCAAACCCATTTCAAGTCTAATGTCCTTGGGTTGACAATCAAATGATATCCATTAGTAGATTATGACTGCCAGTTGTGATGCCTAATCCCTGAGTAGAGGAATTTATGTTCCTAGTTATCAACCTAATTAAAGAGTACTAAATTTTTGGCATTGTTGTCAGGGATGGTGTCAAACTAAGAACCTGTTACAGGCATGTTAGTGGAGATTTTGAATTTAATTCCAAGAATTTAGTTTAGAATTTAGTATTCCAACATTTTCCATAGTTTAGACTTACTTTTTGTTGTATGCGTTGAATAAGTGACAAATTTGGAAGATTCCTTCCTGGAAGAATAGATACCCAAGAAATTGACCGAGAGCTTTTCCAAGAAGAACCATATTTGGATGTTGGCAAGACCTAATTACCTCATCTTCTTCCTTAGAGTTAAGCTTGAACCTATTTGATGATCCAGATGACCTTAAACCACTCATTCAACATCTAAATAATCTGCAAAATTCCAACAATCAAGACTCACATAATAATCCACTTGCCCTTGTAGTTTATCAGCCATGAGCTAACCCAGTAAGACCACCAAGGATGGAAAGGCCTACTTTTGCATTTCCAATTCTTGAACTACATGATAATAATAACCTCAAGAACATCCCTACCTCATTACTTTCCAAGTTCTATGGACTTATTACAAAATTCCCTCATAGCTTCTTATTTGAGTTATGACTATACAACAGATGCACACAAGCTAAAGTTGTTTCCCTCCACCGTAAAGGATTTAGCCTTGAGGTGGTTCATGGGATTAGGTGTAAATGTAGTGACCAATTGGGATCAAATGAAGGATCTATTATCGGGAAAGTATAAAAAATATTGTAGGGGCAATGATATGAGAGGAGATGACATCTTCAAGATGTCACAGAAAGAGGATGAAACCCTAAAAGACTATGTGTCAAGGTTTTTGTTTAGTGTGCAGAAAAAAACTTAGCATCAGCTGAATGAGGAGTCTAAAAAACTTCTCTTTCTAAGAGGATTTAATGATATTTTTATTGAGGTACTCGACCTCATGGTTGGAGGAGATATCACCTAGGGCAGTTGGGATGATATCAAGAAGATTTGTCTCAACTACTCTAGAGAAATTGTGAAGAAAGGCACAGGGTTTAGACCCTCTATTTCAAAAGAAAATGGCTCAGGAGTGTCTAGGGGGGAGATTTCTAATCTCTTGTCAGACTTCAAGCAAGATATCATCAATGACATTGCTACACAGCTAGACACTATGGAAGCTAGAAGGAAGAAAGATGAAGTTGAGTCAATGCTAGCTAAATATTGCCCTCACTATAGACATCAGAAGAAGGATTGCAGATGTAAGGTGGTGGCTAATTTGGAGGTGCGACATCTTCCCACTGAGTTCAAAAAATAGAAGGAGATGAATAAGTGTTCTTTGTTTCTCAACGTAGGCCTTGGGACCCAAGATAAGGTATGCCTCAGGACGCTTTACAAAATTTTGGTTCATATAATAGTCAATGGTAGAAATAGTACCCTCAAAATTATGGCCCATATTCTAAACCTCAGTGGAATAATCCTTGGCTAAATTCTCAGCAAAACCGATGGCAGCCCCCACAAGGGAATCGGCAGTCACCATAAAAAAATCAGTGGCAACCTTCCCAAGGAAATTGGCAGCAATCTAATCAGTGGAGGGGAGGCCAACAATGGTCAAATCAATCAGCTAGTTTCCTTCAGCAACCCTAGCAAAAACCAATTATGCCACCTTCTGCAACTAACCAAAGCCAAAATCCAAAACCAACTCAGCTAACTACTCAAGCTGCACCTAATCCAAATAACCAACCTCAACAATAGCAACAAGTTTATTTCACCAATCCCAATCAATAGCCTGCTTATGCTCTCAACTTCAGTAATATTAACTTACAGTCAAGGACAGTGCTACCTACACCTTCTCCTCCTATCATTGAATAATTTCTACATGAGGAACACGAGCAAGAAGATACTAATGACCAAGTTTCATCTAATGAGCCCATGCAAAATATGCCATTTCCTAAAGTGTCCAATAAAAATTCAGCTCCTTTTCCACAAAGGTTGGAAGGTGAAGTTCAAAAGAAAGAAGAGCCTAAATTTGAAATTCTTGAACAACTAAAACACATATGTGTTAAAATTCCCTTTTTCCAAGAAATTAAAGAAGTACCTATCTATAACAAGGCTATTAAAGAAGCATGCTTGAAGAATTCAGGTAGGAAAAAGAAAGAGCCTCAAACTGTTCATGTCTTAGGTTAGCTCTCTAATTTAATGCTAGGAAAGCTTACCATCCTAAAATATTCAAACCTTAGCATCCATGTTGTGGAAATCATTATAAATGGGGTTCAAATTAAAAATGCTTTAGTAGATCTTGGAGCAACTATCAATGTCATGACTAAGGACCTTGTGGTAAATCTAAGCATTTCAGAACTAAGGGCTACACCTATAGTGCTACAACTCATTTATAGTTCAACTATCAATCTTGATGGGGTAGTTGAAGACTTGGTAGTCACCCTAGATTCATGGGAATAACGTGATAATTTTAAGGTTTTGTCCCCAAAGGCATCACTAGGAGGATATTCTGTAATACTGGGAAGGCCTTGACTAGCCATTTTTTATTCTTACATAGGATGTAGGCCTGGTAACATGACTACTCCGATGGATATCGCACCAAGAATCTCACCCTTTATGCTCCAACCCAACCTCAACTTGAGTTTGGACAAGCATTCTGGCCAGATTTAGGAGAAGATGTGGAAGAGATGAATTTAGTGGAAAACCTGATGATAATTAGGAGAGAGCCTTTTATTGAGAAATTAGAAGATGAATAAATATTGTCTAATATCCTTTAGAACAATTATGGTATTGAGTACCCCCTTTGTGATAAAGTTCCATGTTCATTGCAGAAAATTCTACCCCCACTTACTTTAGCTCATTATCCTTTAGCAACTGACTATTTGCACACATTATTACCTCATGAATTAGAGATACCTTTTCTTTATGAAGTATCTATGCTTGAATTGACCTCACAGGTGGAAGTAGCTGTAGGAAAAACCTTCAATATCAATACTAAACTCACCAATAAGCAACAAGAGTCAATTGTCCAAATGCTTACTACCCACAAGACAACTTTTTCCTGGGATTATAGTGATATGAAAGGACTAGATCCAAAGCTATGTACACACCGAATTTTCATTAAAAGTGAATTCAAACCTATTAGATAGCCCCAAAGGCAAATTAATCCAACCCTAAGAGAAGTTGTTAAGGAGGAATTGTAGAAAATGTTGAATGTTGGCTTTATCTACCCAATCTCAGATAGTTAGTGGGTTTCTCCACTAGTTATTGTCCCTAAGAAAGGAGTAAAATAAAGATTATGTGTGGATTATAGGGATCTCAACTCAACAACTAAGAAAGATTATTTTCCTCTTCCCTTTATTGATCAAGTCTGGGATAACTTATCAGGGAAAAAGTATATCGCCTTCCTTGATGGTTACAGTGGATATAATCAGATAAAGATCACTCCAGAGGACCAGGAAAAGACTACTTTCACATTCCCCTAGGGAACATTTTCCTATTCATTCTTACCTTTTGGTCTTTGTAATGCCCTTGCAACTTTCCAAAGAGCTTTGATTAGTATTTTCTTAGATTTTTGATATGATTATGTGGAGATATATATGGATGAATTTACTGTTTATGGTGAAAAATTTGAGGAAGCCCAAGATAATTTGAAAAAGGTACTACAAAGGTGTGAAGATCATAATTTGTCACTCAATATTCAGAATTGCTTCATGATGATGCAAGAAAGAATAGTGTTGGGTCACTATATTTCTACTGCAGGAATATAGGTAGATCCTTCTAAAATTGAAGTAATTTCCAATCTACCCTTCCCTACCAAGCAAAAGGAACTCAAAATATTTCTAGGACATGTTGGCTACTATAGGAGGTTTATTAAAGATTTTAGTCAAACAACATGACCTCTATACAATTTTCTAAAGATGGATGTAGAGTTTTCCTAGACAATAGAATGTGAAAAAGAATTCCTTGATGTTAATACCGCCCTTACACAAACACTTGTTTTGAAAGGACCTGAATGGTCACTTCCATTCTATAATCATACGGATGCATCATATTATTCTATTGGTGTTATCCTAGGACAAAAGGGTGGTTCAACTGACTATACACTTTATTATATCAGCAAGAACTTACAAGGAGATGAAATCAACTACACCATGACAGAAAAAGAAATGTTAGCAATCATCTATGCCCTCAACAAGTTTAGGCATTGTATCATAGGCTATCAAATATTTTTCCATACTAGTCATGCAACAATTAGGTATCTCATGAACAAGAGCTCAATTACAGGGAGACTAGTTAGATGGTTGTTGTTGATGCAAGAATTTGATATTACAATTGTGGACAAACCAGGGAAAGCCAATCTAGATTACTGATTTCCTATCTAGAATTCAAAGGCAAGATGATTATGTACTCATAGAATATTGCTTCCCTGATGAAAAAAATTTCACCATCAAAGTAATCCATCCACGGTATGCAGATATAGAAAATTATTTGGCTACAGGAAGAAATCCTCCTCACCTCTCACCTAAGGAAAAAAGATTGTTAGTAGAGAAAAGATTTAACTTATCTTGGATTGCAGATTGCATGTTTTGACATAGGGCCTGATCAAGTAATGAGGATATCTATGAGGGAGGAAGACACTCTTGGCATACTACATGCAAGCCATGATGAACCTTGTGGTGGAAATTTTCTGCTAAGAGGACAACTATGAAGATCTTAAATACTGGATATTAATGACCAACACTACCTAAAGATGCAACCATATAAACCAAGAGGTGTAATAGATGTCAAAGGATGGGGAGGCCAACAAGATCAGATGAAATTCCTTTGTTTCGACAAGTTATTGTTACACCCTTTGATAAATGGGGACTAGATTTTGTATGCCCAACTGATCCACCTTCAAATGGTAAGTATTACATTATTTTATGCATAGATTATGTAACAAAATGGGTAGAGGCTAGACCTATGAAGCATGCTAGAGATAATAAAGTAGCAAAATTCCTCTATGAAGAAATATTTACTAGATTTGTTGTTCCTAGTGAAATAGTGATAGAACAAGTAGTACAATTTACTTCCACTCTTATTATAGCCTTAGTAAATGAATACAACATAAGGCATAGGAAGTCAACTCCTTATCACCCTTAGACTAATGGATAGGTAGAAATCACTAAGAGGGATATTGAAGCCATTTTGACAAAAATAGTGGACCTGCATAGGAAGGATTGGGTTGTGAGGTTACCTGAAGCTATATGGGCCTATAGAACTACTTGGAAGACTACAATAGGATTTACACCTTTTGAAATAGTGTATGGGAAGAAAGCTATGATGCCTGTGGAGTTTGAACACAAAACTCTCAAAACAAATTTGGAGTTGGATATGGATTTAACAACTGCACATAAGGAGAGAATCATGCAACTCAATGCCTTGGATGAGTTAAGAAAGAGTGCCCTGCATCATACATAAATAGTCCAAAATCAGAGGATCAGATGGCGTGATAAGTACATAAAGGAAAATAAATTCAAAGAAAGAGATTAGGCTTTGCTCTATGATTCAAGGCACAAGGACAATCAAGGGAAGCTATAGACTAGATGGTTGGGGAAATACAAAATTTCTGAAGTATTTGATAATGGTACAGTTCAGCTGAGCACAATTGATGATGTCAAGTTCAAATTATTGGTCAATGGGCATTGAATAAAGCTTTACCTAAAGCCCATTGATAAAGAAGATTTCATGAAGCAGTTTCAACTTGAGTAGGAATCTACTGATCCTACAGCTAAAGGAATTGAGTCTTAGCTCAATTCCCTAAGAAATGCATTAAAAGTGCATTAAAAGATCATAATAAAGGGGTCATCCATGTGGATCCCCATTCCATACCATCATTCCATCTACTATATGTATCAATTTTTCTTCTACTACCTCATCCACCTATCACACATCATCATTTCCATGTTTCCAAAGATCACCTTTTGCAATAAAGAAGATGGAGTCACATCAGTCAGTTGCAGCGCATCATTATAGGTAAGCTCCACTTAACTCAGAGATTGATTAATTATTCCATTTATTATGTTTAGTTATGTATTAAGTAAGACAAGATTTTTCCTATATGGCTGCAAAATCCTTTGGTCTTTTCTGCACATTTAAGAATTTTTCCCAATTCCTAACTGATAGCCACACCATTACTTTCCACCACCACAAAGCCTTGTCACATCAATTTTACTATCCTTTCTACTTAAACTTAGGATTTTTGTTTTAAATTGCAATAACTGAGCAAACCTTCATTACTTTCTACAATAATTACCATGCATGTCTTTAGCTCCTCTATGTCAATATTTTTGTCTAAAATTAGAGTTAAGGTGTTTGATATTCTTCCTTTTGTTTTCTGCATCTTTTGAAATAATTTTGAAAGTTTCAGTTGAGGGGAGAGAAGTGAAGTTGGTTTAAGTTGCAAGAAGTTGAATTGGTGAAAGAAATAAATTGAAATAACAAGGGTGAATTCTTGCTTAAGGGCTAGGTTGCAAAGACAAACATAAAAATGGTAGGCCAGCCCATTAGGCATGAGCCAACAAACCACAATGTCTTGTTACAGGATGCACAAAATTTTCCATCATTCAAACAGTATGGGTGCTTAACTATTTTATCAAACTTGAAACATTTGATGAAGCTATTGCTGACGAATTCACAAGGAAATTTTACAATGAAAAGGCTAAGGTCAGGGGAGTAAAATTTGATGCGACAGTTGATAGAATTATAGAGGTAACAGGGCTACCTCAAGCTAGTGAACTATTTCCATGAACAAGGGATGCACAGAGTGCTGGGGCAAAATTTACTCGGCCTAGTGATACTCCTCTACATGTGGATAAACAAGGAACCCAATGGATAAGTTTTCCGTAGGATTGGATTCCACGAGAAGGTTGTATAATAAAATACCTGACATGTGAATGTCAGTTCTCTATTTTGCATTCTCATTATTTCAAGATATTATCTCATTTGTGTCATAGGTTATTACTGAACATACCAGATTTCCTGTATAATTTCCTCTCCAGTAGTGCTTCTGAATTTAAAAAGGGAAGAATTAATTCTTTCTCCCACCATTGCCTCATAAAATTTCTTGTAGAAAATTCTATTAGGGATGTGTGACCAATGACTTGGGAGGAATTTGTTGTTAATTTTATCTAGAAGTTCAAAATGTTGGATCTAGGAGTCACCCTCTCACTTTTAAACAATGAACCTCTCAATCGAAGGCTGAGACCTCTATGGCCACACCTCCTATGCCAAAAAAAATTGACTTGCAAGATGAGGTCCCTCTTTTTGAAATATTTCTCAAAGAGCCAGTTCAAACCCATGTTGCTAACCTTGGAACTTCCTCGAAGAACAAAAAGGAGAAGTCACCTATGGTAACACCCCAGCAAAAGACCCCTACACCTATTCCTAAATCTGTTAAGAGGAAGAAAACATGAGAATCTCCTAATCCTGTAGCTAGGAACCCAAAGAAACATAAGGAAATTCACTTAGTACCACTCAGTATGCACCATCACCCTTAGACCTTTCTAGTCCTACACTTGAGGAAGAGGAACCATCTATTGGTGAGACTAGGCATGATTTAGAAGGGGTTGGCCTTGATGAGTTGGCAACTATGGCAGAACAAATGCAAGAAGGGTTATCAAAATAGCTGTTGGAAGAGGTAGTGTGTATTGGGGAGGAAGGGAAATCAATTATAGTTCAATCAAAAGAGAGAAGTGAAGATAATGAAGGAATATATGAATCACCGACTATTGTAGGAAATACACCATAAAATCATATGTCACAAGAACAATAAGAGAAATTGCAGACAGATGATGAAATGGAATAGGAAATTATCGAGCAATTATTTGCCAATGAAATAATTGAGATAGAAGAGCATGAAAATGTTGATGCACCTAAGGAAATTCAAGGGAAGCCTCTAGTGAATCATAACCATAAGCCTCTTCTCCATGTTACAAGTTTTTTTGTAGGAATGTCATATTACACAGAACAGAAAAATCAACAAACTGCCTATGAATTAGAAATTGAGAAATTGAAGAAAGTAGTCCAGAACAAGGATATAGAAATTTATAATCTTACAAACACTCTCAATCAAGTAGCCCAACTTATTCCACACATAGGACAGTGTTGGTATCCCTCACTTGTTTATGCAATTTACTCGAAGGAGTTATATTTAACTTTAAATTAATAAGGATCTAGCAAGGTCAAAACCCTTGCTTGAATAATCTCAAGGAATTTTATGATGCATACAAGGACTTACCGCAACATGTTATACACCTTCTGTGTGAGTTCTATTTACACAGTTTGGTTGTGCCTCATGATAGAGAATGGAATCCTCTATGATATCTAGGAGACATACACATTAGTGCTCTGATCTCTTAGATCAGGAATGAGATAAGAAGGGGAGAACAATTTGATAGTTACAAACATGATGAGGTTAACATACAACTGACAGTAAGAAATGAATCCAAGAAGGGAATGGGCATTTACTTTGACTGGAAGAAACTATGGGTAGATGAAAGAGCTAGGCTGATAATTGAACCCTTGAGACAAGAAGTTTTTACCCAGTACTCCCAAATTGTAAATTATGATCTTAATGTTGCTACACAACACAAACAAACAAGATGGGAAGACTTGCCATTGCAGCTAAGGAGGGTAGAGCCTCATATCCCAAAAAACCTATATGCAGCTACTTGGAGAGTAGACAGGTATATGAGAAACACAAGAACAAAGAAACATAATTAGTTTCCATTGGTCATTCAGCCACGCATTCTCTTATGGCCACTACTAGCCATGCAGGGAGAAAAAAAAATCTACAATAGGAATTTAGAGGATAACATATGACAATGAATGGAATCTATGCGAGCTCACTTCTAGAGTTTTCAACATGGTGAATGTGGACAACAGCTAAATGCTGATTTAAGAGAGTTTTCTTAGAGGAAAAATGTCAGAATTGCTGAAGGGACCAACAAGTAGTCAGTTGAGGGGAATGATGAGCCCAGTTTGTGGCATATTTTAGATTATGTTTTTAAACATCTTTTTATCTTTTATTATGCTGAGAAAGACATTTAGTTGTAATTATTGGACTAATTGTAATTATTGGTGTAATACACAGACTTTATGATTAATACAAGTTTATTATGATAATTCTTTCCATGGTTATTGCTTAAATTTTTTATTAGTTTGATGGAATATGTATGCCTTGTTACTTTTTGTGATGAAATACCTTTCATGTAACCACTATTGTGAACCTTCCTACAACCATATCCAAAACATTGATTTCTCCAAACCAATACCTAATGAATGTATGAATGGAATAATGGATTGTTTTAATGAGTTGAATGTGTTGATCTGGCCCTCTTCCAGAGGAGTAGCTTTTAGTTAGTGCAGGTACAAAGTCTCAAGGAGAACATATAGCCTCAATTATATTGTTGAAGGACTGATTCAAACAGGACTGATTTAGTAGCAAGAAATGAGGAGACATTTGATAAGGAATCCGCCATGCAAGGAAAGCATTCCAGGAATCCAATGGAGGCATTATGATGAAACATAAATCTAGGATAGTGGTGCTTTAACTCATCAAACTGATTTGACTCACTTCTCCCTCTTATGTCCACTTCTTCATTAGTTTGTTCATGATGTAATAAAGATTTTCCATCTTATGATGGAAAGGTTAGTTAGTCGTTAGGTTTCAGTTTTGAATAAATATCTCATTCTCCTTCAGAGAAAGGGTTGGAAGTTTACTGTGTAATAGCTTTAGTTTTCTAGATATACAGTTGAAAGTTTTGAGCAATGTACTTATCAGTTTTAGTTCAATAAAATCATTCAAGTAAATTACAGTTTAATTTTGATGTTGATTCACCTAAGGAAATTCAAGGGCATCTTCTAGCGAATCATAACCATAAGCCTCCTCTCCATGTTACAATTTTTTCTGTAGGAATGTCATATTACACAGAATAGAAAAATCAACAAACTACCTATGAATTAGAAATTGAGAAATTGAAGAGAGTAATCCAGAGCAAGGATATAGAAATCTATAATCTTATAGACATTCTCAATCAGGTAGTCCAACTTGTTCCACACATAGAGTAGTGTAGGTATCCCTCACTTGTTTATGCAATTTACTCGAAGGAGTTATATTTTAACTTTAAATTAATAAGGATCTAGCAAGGTCAGAACCCTTCTAATGCAGAGCAAAGAGGATTCACAACTCAATATTCAATTCACTTGACAAATTCCATAAAATTATTTATCTTAAAGAATGATTAAGTGCATTCTAGATCACAGTGTAATCATTGTCACAACAACCCACAATTCAATGCAACAAACAGTCATTAATAACTTCCACAAAAAAAATAATGAAGCCAATCTCTTTGGTGAGATTTAAGATAAAATAATTATAGACCTTCCTTCCAATTTTTATGAAGATCCAATGGTCGAAACTAAAGTTATTTCATTTTTCCCAAAACTGCAAACCCTAGGGAGTGTTTAAACCTGCCCTCACCAAAATAGTCATATCTTCCACAAAACTCAATAAAATTCAATGAGAGAAAAATAATTGGAAACTAGAAATAGATATCTTTCCATCCATATATGATACTCCATTATTTGAATCCATACCAGTCCGTACAAATTACAACTTCAACCTGAAAACAATGTAGAAATCATAAAATGCACACCAAACTTGAGGTTGCCATTCATCAAACTTCACAAATAATGTCTCCAACCTCTCCAACCTCTCCAATTCGAGTTTTGGAGGGTGTAATTATACATTTACAACCAAAACCAACTATTTTCAACCACCTTTTATTTAGTTTGTTGACAAAACACTTTAATGACACTTTTGACAAGTTGCTTGACAACTTTCTTGAGCAACTTTTACGATTTTTACAATATATAAAAACTTTAAACATTATTTGACAAATGACTTCAAATATTACTTCCTAAGACTCAAACACCTACAAAATGGCTTGATAAACCTTATTATAAGACCCAATACATAAAATAGACCAACTATTTACAAATGGCCTCATGGAGGCTTGAAAATACTCTCGAGGAATTTTATAATGCATACAAGGACTCACCACAGCATGTCGTACACCTTATGTGTGAGTTCTATTTACACAGTTTGGTTGTGCCTCATGATAGAGAATGGAATCCTCTATGATATCTAGGACACATACACATTAGTGCTCTGGTCTACTAGATGAGGAATGAGATAAGCAAGGGAGAATAATTTGACAGTTACAAACATGATGAGGTTAACATACAACTGACAGTAAGAAATGAATCTAAGAACGGAATGGGATTTTACTTTGACTAGAAGAAGTTGTGGGCAAATGAAAGGGCTAGGCAAATAATTAAACCCTTGAGACAAGAAGTTTTTACCCAGTACTCCCAAATTGTAAATGATGATCTCAATGTTTCTACACAACACAACCAGACAAGATGGGAACACTTGCCATTGCAGCTAAGAAGGGCAAAGCCACATATCCCAAAAAACTTGTATGCAGCTACTCAGAGAGTAGAGAGGTATATGAGAAACACAAGAACAAAGAAACATAATTAGTTTCCATTGGTCATGCAGCCACCCATTCTCTTATGGCCACTATTGGCCATGTAGGGAGAAAACAAAATCTACAATAGGAATTTAGAGGATAACAGATGAAAAAGACTGGAATCTATGCAAGCTCACTTCTGGAGTTTTCAACATGGTGAATGTGGACAACAACTGAATGCTGATTTAAGAGAGTTTTCTTAGATGAAAAATGTCAGAATTGCTGAAGGGACCAGCAAGTAGTCAATTGAGGGGAATGATGAGCCCAGTTTTTGGCATATTTTAGATTATGTTTTTAAACATCTTTTTATCTTTTATTATGCTGAGAAAGACATTTAGTTGTAATTATTGGAGCAATACATAGACTTTATGATTAATACAATTTTATTATGATAAGTATTTCCATGGTTATTGCTTAAATTTTTTATTATTTTGATGGAAGATGTATGCCTTGTGACTTTTTGTGATGAAATACCTTTCTTGTAACCAGATCCGAAATTTTGTTTTCTCCAAACCAATACCTAATGAATGTATGAATGGAATAATGGATCATTTTAATGAGTTGAATTTGTTGATCTGACCCTCTTCTAGAGGAGTAGATTTTAGTTAGTGCAGGTACAAAGTCTCAAGGAGAATATTTAGCCTCCACTATATTGTTGAAGGACTGATTCAAAGAGGACTGATTTAGCAGCAAGAAATGAGGAGACAGTTGATAAGGCATCCACCATGCAAGGAAATCATTCCAGGAATCCAATAGAGGCATTATGATGAAACATAAATCTAGGATAGTGGTGCTTTAATTCGTCAAACTGATTTGACTCACTTCTCCCTCTTGTGTCCACTTCTTCATTACATTTTTCATGATATAATAAATATTTTCCATCTTATGAGGGAAAGGTTAGGTAGTCATCAGGTTTCAGTTTTGAATAAATATCTCATTCTCCTTCAGAGAAAGGGCTAGAAGTTTACTATGTAATAGCTTTAGTTTTCCAAAAATATAGTTGAAAGTTCTGAGCAATGTACTTATCAGTTTTAGTTCAATAAAACCATTCATCGAAATTACAGTTTAATGTTTTTTGTATCTTTGACACTACCTAAGGGGCCCCACTTTAGGACGATGTTTGTCTTTCCATTTTTGCAATTAGAATAGTTGTATTTCTCTTTCATAGAACTTTAGAGTGATTGTTCCTGCAACTGACAAAATTACAAAGTTGTGAGTTGTTCCTATAGCCACGAGGCACAAAGTAGTTCCTAACTTTAAAACTAGATTTAGTTTTCATTGTTAGAAGATTTAGTCAGTTAGAGTTTTTTCCAGCAATTCCACTTCTAGCATAGTATTTTTAGGAAATAACACATTTTTTAAATAGGTGGTTAGTGCATATACTTTGTAGACCCATTTCAATTCTAACGTCCTTGGGTTGACAATCAAATAATGTCCTTTAGTAGATTATGACTGCCAACTATGATGCCTAATCCCTAAGTAGAGGAATTTATGTTCCTAGTTATCAACCTAATTAAAGGGTACTACAAACCCTAGATCACTTCATTAGACCCCAAATTTGAATATATCTTTGTTAATAATTTATTATTTTCATTTCAAATTGTAAATATTGACTATTTATTTTTTATTTTTGGGAAATTAGAAGAATTGCATATAAATACAAATTATATTTACCATTTTAGTTAACAAGCATGGAGAAATATATTGAGAATTCAATTAAGAAAATTAAGTGTCCTAAAAGCATTCAAGATCTGTCAAGAGTAGAATTATCAAGATTATTGCAAAATTTCATTATCCAAGAATCATGTCATGTGTTTTGTAAATTTTTCATATCTTTTTCACGCATCTTTTTATGAGTAAAACACTTTTAGGTTATCATATCAATAAACAATTGATCCTTGAAGGTGGTGAGTGTAAATTTAGTCCATCAAGGAGATCAAATCTAAGAGGTTGTAGATCTAAAAGAGTTGAAGGAATATTGAGGGCTACTTATTCATTCATCGACTCCAATCCTATAAGTTATGAAATATATATTTTCTCATCAATAGATGAATTTTTGGCAATGCCTAGAGGATAAAAGCTCAAGACTAGTGTATTGAAGCCTAGATTTTAAGATATGAGAATAGAATAAAGTCTAAGGAGTCCTTGTACCCTAGATAAACAATATTTAGCTCAAATTTTTATGACAAGTGCATATGTGTCTGCCTTCATCATTTTTGGAACTAAAATTTATCTATTTGCATCTAGTTTGTCATTAATTATAATACATTGATACATTTACATAGTTTTCATAGTTAGATAATTGCATTTAAAAATTTACCATTAAAATTCACATCCACCACAAAATACACACACTCAACTAAACAATTTGATAAAATATTTGATCCATTATTTTTGCTCTTCTTGATATGTTTGTAGCCAAGTGGCTCTTGAGATCATGTTTAATCCAATAAATCAAATTATGGAAGAGGATCTTCATCCATTTCCCCTCCAAACATTTTGGTAAAAATTTCTGTTTAAAACACTTTATCACCTCTCAAATCTAAAGATATCATTTCAAACTTGAATTAGATCTTGGAGTGCTTGTATAATTCATCATTTAGGCTTTCATATTCATCACAAAAAGCATTGAAAAAGACAAAAAATAGCATTGCATTTTACTCTAGGGTTAAATTCAATCATTGCAACATAGAATTAGTTGATGCTTGCATTGATAACTTGCATTGAGCTTGAATTCAAATCTAAAATTGTTCAAAACATTCATTTCGACATTTGCATAGAGTGAAAATTTGGAAAAAGTGCATTGTTATGTTGTAAAATCATACAAGTTTTCAATTTTCATATTTTTCAACATAATATTAGTTAAATTTTTTTCTTTAAATTCTAAACATTTCATTTCCAAATTTCATTCATCATTAAGGATGTTGAAAATTTCTTGCATAATTTCATTTCATATTCCAACAATCACAAATCCATTGAATTCTCAAAAAATTACTATCAGACATGGACAATTTTTATAGAATAGGGTACTTAAACACTATAGAAGACACCTAAATTATGAAATTTTTAGAAACACCTTTCTAGTCTAGAACTTATTACACCCTTGAACATGTCATATTTTCTCAAGTTTTTATGGCAAAAATATCTCATGGTAGTCTATCCAAATCTTTTTTAACTTTTATGTCGACTACATTGTAATAATCTATTTGTCCGTGCATACAACTATCAAGCACAAAGTTTCCAAAATGTCTAAATTCTTTAAAAAAAAAATTTCCTCGTTGAAATCTTTGGTTGATGTTGTATGTTGTGCTATTGGTAATGAATCTCCTTTAAATTATGAGATTCATGTTCTTTATTATTCTAATGCATATCTTCTTCATGAGGATATCTTGAGGCAAGATGAAGACATCATAATTGAATTCTTAAATAATAGAATATCTAATACTTAAGTGAAAATTTTCCTTTCTCCTTCACTAGTATGCCCTACTCATCCTTATCAATAATAAAAAATATCTTGCATACCTCCACTTGACATGTTACCTTCTCCACTCAAGGAAAGTGTTGTACAATTTATAAATTGGTTGTTACAAATGGGAACTTGTCCAAATATTACTCATGATGAGCTCATGAATGATCCCCCATATTATTAAAACAAAGTGTGTGATACACCCATTAGCTTAAAAGTTTGTTATGGTTGAGGGTTTAAGATTCTTGCTAAAGAAGGTTGTGACATAAAGAATGAATATGAAATATAGACCCTCTTGGAACAAATTACATATGAAGATACAAAAGTAATAGGTTATCAAGGTCCTCCATCTTTAAATAAAAAAATTACACCATCCTCTAAACCACATAAAACTTATGAACCTGTTAAAAGGGGTATCCTACCTTATCCACATCCATTGTTCAAAATTGAACATACCTTAAGAACATGTTTATAATTATAATTTATTAAACTACCTCCTATGAAAGAAAGAAGAGATTTTCATCGTAAGAATACAAATTCATCCCTTTGTGTATATCATTCAAATGTAGAAAATTAGGGTTTCCAAAACTGGAAAGGTGAGTCCAAATGGTGGCATGTAATACCCTCCATTTTGCTTCTTGTTCAATTTTCCTTATGCTATGTTTGGTTGGAGTTACTTTGATACTGGATATATTTTGTTATGATGTTTTGATCACTACAATTGAGTGACAACTATTATTGTGGAATGTGGCTATTTGATTATTGTTTCACATGCATTATGGATTAATGATGTTGTAGAGTTAGCATGATATTATTGGAATTATGATGGAAGTGTCAGTTTTGATGAGTGTATGGGTGAAGAGGACGGGTTCCCATCACTCGCTTGCAAGTGCCTTACAAATCCGTAATTTCTCCTTCACGGTGTGTATTATATGCTGGATATATTGTATGATGTTTACTTGTTTTCGGGATTGCAGGTACATGGCATCGACTCCACCTAGTTTCACAGGTTCGAGCGTGTTGATCCAATGGTTAAGTTGAATTGGAGGTAGTAGCTAGGTAACATGTGTTAAGTTTACACCCTAGCCTTAGTGTGTCGAGTTAGTGTCTGTCTTGCTTTAATGTTATTTAATTCTGAAGGATTCTTGATTTGGAAATAGATATTTAGAATAATTGCATTTAAATCATGTTGATGGTTATTTAATTTAAATAATGCAATGTGGATAAAAGTTTATATTTAAATTAATTAATTATATTTAATTAAATTTAATCCAAGGGGGTTGAATTTAGTTATTAAATAATTAAATTAATTAATTAAATGTGATGCAAGAAAATGAAAGGAAATAAAAGAATTAAATTTAATTTTGGAATTTAATTTCAACTTGTGGGAATTAAATTAGAAATTGTAATTAAATGTTTACTTGGGAAATAAGTTTCAACTTTGGAAATTAATTTATTATTTCAAATTGCATTTTAAATTGAAAGTGGGTTTTCAAAAATTGGAATTGAAATTAATATCTAATTTGCAAGCAATGTGAATTAGGGTTGTAAAAATTGAAATTGAAATTGAAATTGAAATTAATATCTAATTTGCATGTAATGTGAATTAGGGTTATATTAGGTATTTTTTATTTATAAAGAATACATGTTTTAATTTTAGGGCAGGAGAAAGTTTTTAGAAAAATTCATTTTCACAGCAGAGAAGAAATTTTGGAAAAATTTGCACAAAGAAGGGTTTGAAGAAAGTTTTGATTGTTGAATTGCTTGGAGGAAATATTGTTTGCATTTTGTTGGGTTTTGGATTAGACTCATTGGAGGATTGAAGAAAATTTAGGAAATCTTTGGAGGAGGCTTGCATCAGAAATTCATCTCTTCCTGTAGCTTCTTGAACCAAGTTTTCCTCTTTGTGTTTTATTGTTCTTGGTTACTTTTAAATAGTAGTGATTAAAAATTTGTTTGTTAAATCTGTTTTAAAAAATAAATTTATTATTAGAAGAAAAGAATCAAATAAATTTAAAGCTTTTGCTTTGTGAAAATTCTTGAGTGAAAATTGTGAAAACCTTAGTTGAATTTAAATTATTTGAGGAAATTGATTATTTTGTTATTGGAATCAAACATAGAGATTGAATGAAGCATTTAGAATTTTTTTTTTAAGGAAATGAAACCCTCTGTTTATTATTTAAAATTGGATTTTAAAATCCGCAGGGTAGTTATATTTTTCATGGTAAAATGGTCTGGTTGCGTCACGTATAACTCCACTTACACAAACTGGGTTGTCAGGAAATTTAAAGGGTTTCTGCACGTTGGAATTTTCTTATCCTTGGAAAAAAACCGCAAATACCCAGATCATATTTTTGAGTTATGCTTGAAACACGAGACTGCTGTTAAGTTATTTTCTCATGGCTGCTCTGATAATAAAATAATAATAAATAGATATTTATAAATATTAATATTTTATGTATTGTTATTATAATATTATAATATTATTTAATAATATTTTATACTATAATTTATAATATTAAAGTATTATATTTATTTATATTATTTTAAATAAAATTTGTATATTAGATTAGTGGAATTAAAATTATAAACGTATGGAGAAATTATTGTTTATTTTAAAATGGCATGCTAAAGTTTAATTGAAGGAGTTAAATATTTGATTTAAAGAATGCATAATTTAAAATTTAATTGTGGAATTTAAATTCATGTGTAAAAGGTCCAATTATTAATTTGATTTAATTGGAAAAATATATATATGATATTGGGTTATAGTCCAAATATTGATCTTATTTTAACACAATAAGTTATGGAAGAGACCAAATGTTAATTTGATTAATTTTATAATGATTTTATTTGCAAGGGCAATTGGTTATTTAATTTAAAGTGAAATGTTTTTAGTTATAGTTGAAAATACTTATTTTGTTAAGAGCAATTAGAGAATAAAATATTAGTGTAATTTCTCCCCTATCTGGAAAGATGAATTCTTAATTCAGTTTTATCGATATAATGAATTATGTAATGAAATGAGAAATGGATTTAGAGTATCCAAATGTAGTTTATTTTATTTCCTTCAATGATTATGTCCTTCGTGTTTATGCTTTGAGAATGGGTTGAATACCTATTAGTTTATAAGTCTTCTAGATGGTCTATTGTTTGTGAGGGTTGTCGTTGTGATGTCAACCTATTGTGAATTGTCTTGGTAGTGCATGGAATCGTGTTGGTTTAAAAGTAAATTCAGGAATTGATTATTATGAAGAAACAATTAATTATTTTAATTTAATCATTTTCTATTTGAACAATTTATTTGTTGAGAATGTATATTTTATGGTTTGAATAAATGGATGTATGTAATCAGAGTTTGGAAAGGGAAACTTTTAGATGAGATTAACATAGGGTGTTGTTGGAAAACTAGAAGAAATATAAGGTTTGGGTTAGGAAATTGAAAAGAATTATTGTAGAAGATTTACGTTAGTTTTAAAGGAAAACAATGGATTCGACTTAAATTATTTGAACTAGTCTATCATTTATTATAAAGGCACTTATTTAATTTTTTTTTCAATTAATTTTGAAAGGGCAATAGTTATTATGTTTTATTTCCATAGATCAAATTAATCATTGTAATTGGAATATTAAAGAATCTATATAATTGAGTTTATTAATATATATGTTTGGTGTCTATATAATATGGAGCACATAAAAATATGTTAAGGGTAAATTCATTATCGTATTTCATTTTAATAAGATGTATGCAATATATTACTGAACAGAGATTTAAAATGGATTGATTAGTGTATATGGGTAAATGGGTAGAGAAACGATATTTTATTGATTGCACGTTCTAAATAGGAAATTGAATGAAATGTAAGATTTGGTTAGGAAATGGAAAGAGTTTACTTGTATGGATTTGTGTCGATTTAAAAGTAAATTAAGAAGTTGTTTTATTGATGAGGCAATCAATTATGTTATTTATTAAATTCTATTTAGATTAATTGAATCATTGTGATTGGATTATGAAAGAGATATGGATTTAGTATATCCAAAAGTAGTATCTTCCTCATGATTATCTTAAAAGATTTAATTCTCTATATTCAATAAAGGGAAGTAAGTTTAATTGTTTTAGATTTCCAATAATGAAAGGGGAAATAGGGGTTATGATTATTTTAGATGATCTAGTTATCGTGTCTTTGACTTTGTCAACACTACCTTTTGAATGAGTATGGATTTAGGAAATCCAAATATTAGATTTTGATTAATGATTTGAATGTTTTTGTTCCTATGTCGTCAAGTTGCATTGTGGGTTTTGGAATTTAGTGTTAGTCCTAAATTATAAGTCTTCCAGAAGAACTTAGAGGACAAGGGTTGTTGAATCTTTATGTCATCCAATTTTTTTCCCTTGAGTAGTGCGGGGCGTCTTTTCAATTTACCCGATTTTCATGAACATGGATCTTTTGTACCTCCTATGAAAGGAGGGGACTATGTGATTGTTGTCTCCAAGATGTTTGGAGTGAGTTTTATCTTTTGTTTCCTCATTGTTTTAGAGTGGGTTATGATTCCTAGTTGGTATGCACTTGTATCTCCCTTGGTGGATTGTTTGGGTGTGTGTTGTCGAATAGAAGAGTGGCTTTTGTTAGGGGCTAGAGCCCAAAGAGGTAAATCGGGTAACCTTCAGAAGTGAGTTAATCAAGTGATAATTAAATTAATGTACTTAGATGATTAAGATGCATTTCACACTAATCAAGATAATTTAATCCTCACTCATAGACACGAGGGCTCGTTTAGACTTGGGATGAGTGAGAAGGTCTGGAATGGCAAGATCAACTATCTTATCCTTACGAGAGGTAGTTGATGCCACATGAATGAGTATGAGTGTCAGGATTCGGTTGAGGCCACCAGGATTATCGAAACCTATGAAGGATGCCCAGAGGAGATCTCATGACTACTATACGATGACACTCTATCTAAGAAAATTGTTGTTAGTTGTTTTATGTGTATGGTTCTCTGAACATACTTGATCTATCTTTATGTCTGGAAGCAATGTGACCTATGTCAGTGATGTTGGGTATGTACTTGTGTTGTACTTGAGTTGCACTTGATTTGTACTTGTATGGTGATTGAGTTGTACTTGTAATTCATTTGTTTGGCTATATCAGTATGAGTCAGTATGAGTCTGCCTTTGGTTAGTGGTTGTAGATTTTTGTCCATGTTACTTTGTTACTATCTCCTAGCATGGGGGGTGGGCCTTTGGGTACCACTTGGTTGGGTGTAACATGCACCAAAATTGTTGGGTTCCCATTGATCTTCAGTACTTGGTGGCGAGACATCCAAATGGACAACTCATGGTTCTTATTGTATTTTATTTCATTGTAATATTTTAACTTGTATAATTTATTTTATCCCTCTTATGTTTATGAGGTGGAATTTTGTAATTGTAACCTTGAGTACTATTGCCTCATTCTAGGAATGAGTGATGTAACCTTTGGATTAAGTTAATGATTATGAGATTGTATCTTGGTTGATTATCTTATAGGGTTTTTTGGTATACTTATGATGTATGATGTTTATTTCATAAGGTTTATACTGCTATGGTGATATGTAATATGTATGTGTGGGTTTAAGTAATCCTAACCTTGTAGCCTGAGAGGTTGTTGTTAATTAGTAAGTGAATATGTATGTTAAATGCACTTTATAAAAAAAAAAATTGGTTCGCTTAAGACGTTAATTGCAACTTCCTTTAAAGTCACTTGGCGGGGCATTACATGGCAATATACCCTATCTTGCATTAATTAGGAAATGATATCCAAATAACGGATTGATTAACAACCCTTAGGTGAGTTGAGCTAATATTGATAATATTTAGATTTCATTATGCTTGAAAGACATGGCTCAAGGTCAAACATCACTTTTGGGAGAAAAACTAAAAATGGAAAATAAACTCCAGAATGCAACTTACCACTTGGATCTTGTAGATTAAGTATAAAATTTGGAGAAACAACAAAGCTTCTGGAAAATCTAGAAAAGGATAAAATTGTGCACCTATTATAAAATGTTGTTTCTATAAGCCTATCAAGGACTCATTCTCCCATTGGTGAATGGATCTAGGTCTCCTATTCTAGAAAAAAAAGGAGCTAATATATGTGTCTAAGACACGAAATTCTTTCCTATACCTCTAAACCTTCACTCCTATGTTTGAACCTATAATAAATCTACAAAGAAAAAATGTTTTTTGGTGGTGGATGGGGGTTTTCCTTGGTCAAACCGCAAGTTTTGTAACTAAACCTAAGTGAAAATAATATATCCGAATCATGAAAGTGTGTAAGCCATAATATTAAGTGTTTCTAATATTACAAGAGCTTAAATGAAATGAAAACCTACTCAAATGTGTTAGAATAGGATCCCTGAATCAAATAATGAATAGTGATGAAGACCTTCTTTGGGAGATATCAAATCACCCTAATAGATCACAAATTTAAATATACCTTCCTTTAGGAGGAAAGTATAATGATAATAGAATATGGAACCACTTAGGAATTAATTCATTAGACTTGGTTGAATGGCTTGGTGCATCTTCGAAAACCTAGAATCCATCATGATCTTCCATAGTAATCTATCATCAATATTTGACAATGCTTGATCTTGTTGAAACAATGAGCTTGAAGACCAAACAAAAAGAAATAGAATGCTTCTCCAAGACTTGAATTTTGAGTGCTTGATTGATTTATCCTTTCTCTTGAATTTAAATCCTTGTGATCTTGTGTGAATCACTTTCTTGTGTAGTGAAAAATAATTGAAAGACTTAGCTCTATAGGCTTCCTTTCTAATTTCCCATTGATTAGATTCCAAAATCCAACACTTAGAAATTGAATTTTGGACCTTAAAATGCTGCCAAAAACATGTTAAAAATTGAATTTGTGAAGTTGAAGGGGACCCATTTTCCCATGGGCGAATAGTACTTGACCTAAAACCTCAAGAGATAATTTATCTTGAGGTATTAAGTTGATTGATAACATTTCTTCAATGTAGGTTATAGTGTTATTAAATAAATAAAATAGGCTGTGGGATGAATAATAGAGGGTGTTAAAGGCTTAATAATGAGGTTTTAAAATGCATAAATAAAAGGTCATGAAAATAGGTCCAAATTAAGTGTGAAATTAAAATTTCACTTAGAAAGGAGTACAATTTTCTAAACTAAATTTATCCCTCACTTTAGCGACCATATGACACTACGCCATATGCAAGCTAAAGGAATTCATATAAAAAAGTATACTCATCAAGATTTATCTACAAGTAGGGAGAATGAAATCCCCACTATAGCCATCTACAAAACCACAATGTTAGGAATCACATCATGCAAATTGTTAGTTGTTCAAAAATCCTATTATCAAACTTCCACAAAGAATTAAATTCGAGGGTAGATGTATGCCCCCCTATATTTCACTTTCTTTATAGAGGTGGAATCAAGGTAGCCATGAAATCATTTTGAATTACTCGGTTTTGAAGATGTGAACAGTTACAATAGAGTATTTTATTTACAAAACCACATATTGATAGGCTTTAGATTAGATCACAAATGAAATAAAAAATCCAACATAATAAACGACATAGAATATGGATTTCACTAGCAGCCAATATGCTTATTTGAATAAAATATACTTTTCTTTAATAGAATTCAGTATAAATGAATGAAAATGAAACTTTTATGTATCATTTTGGCATTTAATTTTTTTCAATTTACATTGGTGTAGAGTGATTGAATATGCCTAGTAGATGAGTATACATACCTCTTAGACTATACATTCTATGTGATGAGATGAGATGGGGTGAGCTTTAGTATATGGTAAGTGGATTCTACTCTACTTTTCTTCGAATTCATGTATTTATAATATTTTCTTTGTATTTCTATATGTTTTTAGAACCTTGGTAAATTTTTTGCAAAGAATCCTCCTTTTCCATAGAGCGTCCCTCTTGGTTGCAAAGTGTCCACCTTAGTTGCAAAGTTTTCAAAAATGGCTAAAGTGTGTAGGACCCCCATCCAAAAATAGCTCATATTTCCAAGTTCATCACAAAGTGTCCTAGAGAAAAATTAGTGAAAATTTTAATTATTTAATTTAATATTCATGATTTATTTTTCTTTTCATTTTTCCCTCCTCAAGCTGGAAAACATCTAGGAGGTGGATAAATCTATGGCCTCTGAGAGAAGCTTTCTCAGCTGTCATAGGATGAGATTAGTATCTTATAATAGATAGGATTATTTTAGGTATATCTAATCCCACCCATGAGGTATCATGATGGTATGATAATGGTGATTGTAGAGAGGTGGGATTTAGATACATGCACCTTTTTCCTTCCTACATGGGAGATGACCATTACACTAGCACACATTCACTGCATCTTGCAGTTACCTATCCATGGTGAGATTTTCAATTTGATGGATGAGAGAACACTTGAGGAGATGTGGGATGATATTTAGTACTATTTATGTCATCCCATATAAAAGGTAAGCATTAGACATCACGTCTAGCTCAAATAGTTGCTATACTTATGGTTTCCACTATTAAGGTGCATTATGATAGTCACTACAATACTAGCATTAGTTCCTAATGGGTGAGGCAAACACTTAGATAATATATTATTTCACATCATTACAGATATGGAGGTGCATCTAACCGTTTATGACTAGGGCCACATTATGCTAGCACATCTATATCATGATCTTTAGCTAGATAACATATATAGCATAGTACATTAATACTCTTGTAGGTGTGGTGCTTTGAGAAAATCACATGTACCAAGCCTATAGGATATTTGACCATAGTTTCCATGGGCTATCAATGAGCCTATAGCTATTCTTTGAGACACGCTAGTCAAGATCGAGATTTTCTAGACTAGCAAGTCAAATTCAACCACTTGGATGGGGATGATATAATATCTAGATTGTAACTCATGATACCCTAGTGCGTAGATGATAGACGTTAGTGGGATAGGATGAAGTGGGATCAATTTACACTAAGGTGACATGATTTCATAGTGACACCCTTCTAATATGATTAGTTCATGTGACAATTTAGATAGATTTAGGTTTCACTAAGGCCATAGCCTATATATCTATGATCAACATGGATTATCACTAGGCTCAAAGACAGTCTCCACCTCACTATTGATGGTGTTGACTACACAAATTCAAAGGATGATGGCAATGAAATGCCTCCTATATCTGATGCCAATGACGTAGGCACCATAGTGGCCTATTAACAGTGGTGGATTGCAACACAAACACCTCATATCTTTCTTAGGCATCACCCTATGAGCCATGCAAGAACTCTCCTAGGTCATAGAGATGATAGGGATGATGAGGAGATAAAAGGGGAAATAGATGATGAGGGAATATTACTAGACAAATTCCTTGATGAGGAATCAAAGGATGTCTACCGGATGAGTAATAATCTTGATGAGATAGATGAGGCCCCAACTAGCCCCAAGAGGAGGGATCCACCTCCTACTCAAGTCACTAGAGCACAGTCACTGGCTATAACAAGGATCAACATTCATGAGTGTGGAGAGGACCACAATAGAAGACTATTAACACTTCCTACATAGGAGGGATATGTTGTTACATGACTATACCTTGACTAGTAGGATGGAGACCCAAGTGATGATGTTCTATTTATGGTTTTATTATAAATTCACATTTATGTGTATGATTTCTATATATATATATCATGATGTGTACTAATATTGTTTATGATTTCCATCTTGTAAGTTCCATACAAGAGTGGCATGATCTCTATAATGTTGGCATATGGATTCTAGTGTTGTCATTGATGGCAACCTAAAGTCATTCATCTATTCCATAGTTTAGTTTTGGTTCATACCAGTATAACAGATTGAAGAACAGGGCATCTGGTTAAACCTAAGAATATTGATCAATGTGCATTATCTACTTATAAAGAAAAAATTGACATCTCAAGGAAAATATTTGGGTATTTGTAATATCTTATTCTAGAGTTTTGGGGCTACGCATTCACTAGTGTATGATCTAGGAGATCCGGTGCACTAATTTTCTAGTTATCTATGCTAGAAGGTTGACTTGGCGAAATTAGTCATTGTGGATGTTTAAGAAGTAATTTCATAAATGGTTCTATGTTTGAATATTTTTATTTGAGTCCTCACTATTCCTTAAACAAGCATGGGTGGTAAGGAAAAAATAATTAGTGGTGGATTTAGCCGATAATTGAAAAGTATTTTATGTTTTATGTAATCCGACATATGAATGATCAAATCTTTGATAGAGGATATATATATGAGATTAGTAGTGTCATTTTAAAAGAGAAAATGTGTAGTATGTGAACTATATGAGTGTGTGGTTTGCAACTCAAAAAATATAGTGGTCCAAATTCATCTATGCATGGATATGTGTTGTGAATAGCAAAGAAGAGCATAGTAGACCATAGCGAAGAGAAGAATCAAACATAAGGTATAAAATCTGATACATTATCCTAATCAGAACTATAACTAGGCATAAGTAGATGCTACTACTTCAATTCAACCCTTTAGATGGTTTTAATTTGAACTTTTGTAAGGTAGTGAGTCCTTATATTGAGCAGTGAGCTCTAGGTAGTGTGCTTCAATGCAAATGCATTCCCTTATGTAAAAATTATATTTGAGTACTCAAGTTGTGGATTAACCTACACCATGGTTTATCTCCTAATAGGGTTTCCATGCAAAATTCCTTGTGTTATTGTGTTGTGGATGATTACTTTGTGTGTTTTGATCTTTCTTTGGTTTAATGTTGAAATGGTTTAATTATTAGATTAATAAAGTTTAGATTGTGCAGAACATTGATTTTACCCCCGTCTTAGTGTTCCCTTGAGTCCAAAAATTGCTATCAGAGCATCTGGTTCCTCATAAAAAAATTAGCAGCTTGAGGTGGATCTTGGAATATAATGGACTCTAGTAGTCTTCAACAACAACTTTTGGTGGCACTTGATGACCTTGATCAATCTAAAGTAGAAGTTTGGGAATTGAAAGAAAAATTGAGGGATGCTAAGAAATTCATTAAGATATTGAAATATTAGATTTTTAATCTAGAGAAAAGAGGAAAGATCTTTGTGATCAAATTAAGCAGAAAGAATGCAAAAACATGGATGATTCTTAGTTGAATCAAACCGTGAAGAAAATAACTAAAGAATGTGTAAATCTTACCAAAAAAAATACTACCCTAAAGCATGAGATGGAATATATGGTGATGAAGCTAACTAAGTAGATTAAAGAAAGGTAGAAGAATGAAGAGAGCCTTGCCCAGTCCTTAAAAGAAATATCTGATGAATGTAGAAGAGCCAATGGAGAATTCATTCAGTTAGAAAGTGAATTGCAACAATCCAAAAACAATGAAGAAGATCTTGAAAAACAACTTATTATTCTTAGGGATGAACTTACTAGTACAAATGAATACAAGGAATAGTTTAAGATTAGTTATGTTAAGCTTGATGAGATGACTTAAGGATAGAACAATTCTAAAGACAAGTGAGGTCTTGGATATGAGAAAGGAGAAATTTCTAGATTTGGACAAAGAAATTTTAGGCAAGGAAATCAAATGAACAAATATGGAAGGTATCTGGTAAGACAACCTAATCCTCAAAATTTAAATGGATACTATTTTTCTTGCAATAATTTTTTTCATATGACTATTCAATGTAGAAGTAAAATGAAATCAAGTAATCCATCATTCTCTGGTTGGTGTTTCAATTGCAAAAAAATTGGTCATAAATCAATTAAATGTAGAACTATGTCAAACTACTCTATCAATAGAAAGAATGTTGAATGTTATACCTGTGGAATAATTGGACATATTTCTAATCAATCCAGATCAAGAATAAATCAATTGAATTATTTATTTGGACAAGAAAATACTATGTGTTACAACTGTAATAGATATGGTCACATTGCAAGACTTTGCAGAAACAAAAATTGGGGCAAAAGAGGTCTAGTATATGAAGACTAAAATACACAAAAAAATGGTAAGGAAAAAGGAAAAATGATTGTGGATGAAATAAGAGATCAAATAAAGAATACATGGGTAAGGAAGAACAAATATAATGCTATAAATGGATCTACATCAGAACCTTCTTCTCGTAATTCCTCTGAAAATTGGTCTCAAGCCATTCGCCCAGGGGAGTTTTCAAAGAAAATCATTTTTCCCCTATTCGTAAGATGGTACTAAATCATGAGAATATTGTTAAAAGGTGTATTAATGATCTACAGATGTTTTTTAAAAACACTCTCAAGAAAATTCAGAGAGATTATAGGTATGCAAAATAGTTTTTCTCTCACTACCTTAGAAAACAGAGTATCCAAAAATCCTAGAGCAAAGGAATTTATTACAAGCATGCAAACTATAAAAGACATGTTGAAACTCTCATTTGTCACTTTTCATTGAAGAAGAGGAGGAAAATAGTCTACAAATGAACTTCAAAGGAGTGAAGTAAATTATGTGGTGAATCTCTAAATTCATCAGGTATTTTAGTTGTTTTGGAATTTTGATATATTTTGGTGTGTGGTTGTATGGAAGCAAAAAATGGACCAAATTAAAGGATCAATCAATTTAGATGAATACAACAATGAAAATATTAGAACCATAAAAGATATGTTGGCATTAGATGAATTGAAATTGGTAAAAGAAGCCAAACACAAGAATTTGGATATTTGGAATGAGTTTCCCTAGTTTGAGAATGTGGAGCTCATAGAATTATTTTTGAGCAGATCGAATGATGAAATTTTGGTTCTAGAAAAACCTTACATCATTTCAAAAGAAGTAATTGAAAATCTAACTGGATTATGTAAAGTTGGGGATATATCGAGAAAGAAATCCGTCTATAATAAAGAAGTCAAAACCCTAACTAGAGTTATTGGAGATCAAAGGGAATTGATAATCTCGACAATCAAAAATTTTATGACAAGGTACATAGTGAATGGCATATCACATAAAATATTTTAAAAAAACAAAGAAGGAGAAACTTCAGCTAGTGCAGTCTACATCTCACACAAAATTATAATAGAAGGTCAAGACTTCAACCTATGTGTATTGTTAAAGGATCAACTAATGGAAAAAGTGCAACTAACAAAGATGACATATTACCCTTTTAGGTTTGGTAATTTGTTCATATATCTAGTAATGCATTTTTTGGATTTTTTACTAATGAATAAAAATGTGGGATGGAAAGTAAATGAACTAGTGTGCAAACAAATATAAACACACTCTAAGATTTTGGCTAATTGTGATCAAGAATGTGGAAATTTTTTTAAGATTTTGCTAGGAAAACTTGGCTCAATTGGTATTTCTCTTCTGGTAAGGACACTTGAATTTGGTCCCTCTTTTGGTGAGATGGAGAGAAAGAAGAAAACAAAAAAATAAATTGATTTTTGTACTCCTCCAAAATGCAAGATTCTGAAAACTGAAGGTAAAGGAAAGGAACGAGAAATTATGGATATACTAGATGAGGAATCTGATGAAGAAAATTAGCACATATAGGGAAAATGGTAGGATTCAACTAGATCCTAACAAGAAAAAATAAATGGTAGAAGCAAGTGAGGAAGAAGATGGCTTGACAAAAGAGAAGCTACAACACCTTATTCACAAGGAAGGTGGAATGAAGAAAATTTCTTAGTTATGGTCTATCAGACCCTTATATGATCAAGATATGAATCTAAGTGTTCTAAGTTCTTATATTATACATAGTAAAATTAAACTGTAGAATTTGAAGAATATCTTACCTGACGAAATGATTGAATGCATTAAGGAAACTTTGGACTCTGAATTTAAAAACAAAGAAGAAGGCATAGTAATCTCTCATTTGAAGGAACAATTCAATATATATCTCACCAAGTTGAAAAATAAAATGAATGAGTTGAGACAATGCATAAATTTAGAAAATAAAATCTACAACTACTACATCCATTGGCCTCATACAGTTGGGAAATACAAAGAGGAGTTGGAGAAAATTGAAACTGAATTGAATAGAATTGGAATTTTTTTTTATATGTTTTAGGATTAGAATGGTAAAATCAAGAAGATAATTCAAGAGCTATACTTTGAGCACAAAAAATTTCAGTTCACAAAAAACACACTTGTGGACACTTTTTGGAAAGTGACGGACCTAACTAAAAGCAGACTGGAATAGATGGCTGAGATATTGAGGAAAGGTGAAAAATTGGAGGATGTGATTACAATTCTAGAATCCCTCATTGAGATTGTCAATAGGACATCCAAGAATAAAAACATGATCATAATAATTGGGATTGAAATAGATGCTTGGAAGAAATTCCTTCTGGAGATGAAGGAGAATCACACGATAATTTTCTAAGTTGCAATTGTTCTTTTTCAATGTTTTGAATTTTTCATTATATTTGAAAAAAGGAGAGATAAATCAACACATTTTTTTGTCAATTTTTGGCATATCTTTGTCATTGATGTCAAAGGGGGAGATAAAGTAGTGGAAAATGCCTCATCAATCTAAGGGGTAGCTATGTTTTGGAATTTTGAAGTTTCATAGTGTACTCATATTGATTTTGAAACTTAGGCATTTTTCACTAAGTGTTTCTAGAGTTGACATTTATGGAAACCTAAAGTCATTCAATTGGTCAACAATTTAGTTTAGGTTCATACCAACAGAGCATAATGAAGATACTTGGGTATATGTAATAGCTTATTCTATAATTTTGAGGCTACACATTTATTGGTGTATGATCTAGGAGATCCAGTGCGATAATTTTCTAGTTATTTGTGCTAGAAGGCCAACATGGGGAAATTAGTTATTGTAGACATTTAAGAAGTAATTTGATAAATGGTTCTATGTTCTTATATGTTTATTTGGGTCCTCACTATGCTTTAACTAACCATGGTTGGTGCGCATACAAAATTAGTGGTGGATTTAGCTGATAGTTGAAAAGTATTTTATGTTTTATGTAAGCCAACCTATGAATGATCAAATCTTTGAAAGAAGATATATATGAGATTGGTAGTATCATTTTAACAGAGATAATGTGTATTATGTGAATTATATGAGTGTGTGGTGTGAAAATCAAAAGGATAGTGGTCTGAATTCATCTATGCATGGATTTGTGTTACAAATTTTAGAGAAGAGCAAAGCAGAGTAGAGCGAAGAGTAGAATAAAAATAAGGTCCAAAATCTTATCCATGAGCCTAACCGGAATTGTAAGTAAACATAAGTAGATGCTACTACTTCATTTCAACCCTTCATATGGTTTTAAACTAAACTTTTGTAAGATAGTGAGCCTCTATATTGAGCAGTGATAAACCTCCACCGTTGTAAAATTTATATTTGAGTACTCAAATTGCTGATAAACCTCCACCGTGGTTTCTCCCCTAATAGGTTTTTCACATAAAATTCCTTTTTTAATGGTTTTTTGGATGATTAATTTGTGTGTTTACATGTTTCTTTGGTTTAATATTGAAATGGTTTAATTATAAAATTAATAAAGTTTAGATTTTGTAGAACATTGATTCACCCCCTCCCTTTCAGTGTTCCTTTGAGTCCAACATTTTAGTGGGTGACCATAAATATGGTGCCTCCTTTTCCCCCACATGAGGATATACCTTTAGAGTACATGCAACCACCTTGTACATGGTGACATGTAGATCTCTTTGAGCCTATTGTGAGATTGATGGAAACATATGAGAGTGGACCAAACATGCTAACCTAGTTGATTCCAAGGTGTAGTGAGTTGTAAGATAGCTCCTAGTACTATATATGGCATATTATGAGCTGCAAGCATCTAAATTTCTAATAGACAATAGGATGGTTACCATCCTATGGTCAAAGGTCTTGAGGCTAGAGAGGGAGATGGTCAGGCTGCAAGTAGTGAGAGATCACATAGGGCAAGAACTTATCGAGGCACTTGTATGAGAGGTGAGAGAAGTTGGAAAGGCTCAAGGCTTATAGGAATTCATGTGATCTATGAGAATATCATAGTCACATTCCATTGTTTCTGAATGGATGCCACCACGAGGCCCTAAGGGGTCTAAAAATCATAATCTATAGAAACATTGTATTATTGATGATATGTACTTGAAATTTTGAAATATATAATATATGAGAATTCATTTTTTGGTTTTTTAATTTTTGATATGATTTATTAAATATCCTTGGTAAAAAATAATAATTAATGTCTCGATGATCTACTATGTATGTGATCTAATTAAAAAATAATAGTTTACATTAGATACTAAATTGTGATTGAGTATGCTATGTTAAATTAAATTTAGCTATGATCTGATTTTGGAGCATTAAATGCATATAAGGATATAATTTAACATAATACATAAGGTGAATTTAAATATTATGTAAAATAAAGGAATAAACTAAAGATATTGAATAATTACTCCATAATCTAAGACACACAAAGATTTGTTTGTCAAATAAAGAAGCAATGTGATCTATAAAATAGAACACTATCTACATAATCTAGCCACACTCCTTTAAAAATACAGACTATTCAAAGGATATGTTAGGTGTAGTATCAACGCAAATGCATGGAATTGATAAGTTCTTTGAGAGGTGTACCATCTATTTCTATTAATGTGTATGCTCTAGAACCATAATATAATATTAGTTCAAGAAGTTTTTGGTGTAGATACATGATCACATGATGCCCAAATCTTAATATGATCGTGTCTATATTTTGAGTTTTGTAGAATTGGGCTAACCTTTTTGTCATGTAAAAACCAATATATATTTTAATTAATGTGTACATATCTAATTTAATTGGAATTTCTACAAATTTTTGAAATGATAATTTATATCTAGATGCAAGGAGGTCATGTGATATCGAGTATTGATCAACCACAAGTTGTTGTGAGCACTCCCGAGTTATCAACATCATCTCAAGTGTGTGATTTCAAAATTTTGTTAAGTTTAAATTAAATTCACATCATAGATCTAATTTCATTTGAATTTGTACACATGTTTGAATGATCTATACATTGTTGTATTTATATGCAGGTATTTCGTGTGATACCCATGATAGGCGCACCTGAGACATCATTATAATTAATGTATCAAACATCTAAGGTGCATGATCATAAGTTATATCATTCTAGGTTGTAAAATCTACTAAATATCCTATGTGAATTTTAGGGACCCTTTAAATATATATTTGAGGTTTTAACATATTGTTTTCTTTATATGAATATGCATGATATAGTAGATCAATCATTTGGACCTTCTCGATTGACAGTTATGCTACCCATTGAACACAATGTGCTAGTAAATTCACATGATCATATGGTAATTTATGCATACGAAAAATCATTTTTACTATATTTATTAGATATTTAATTAAATTTATTTTTATCAGGTTTATATTTTCATGTATATCAAAATTTATAAACAACTTTAAATCTAATTTCAACTTTCTTCAAATCTCTTACAACATGATATAGGTACATCTAGTTGACATGGAGAAAAAAGGAAACTTTATTTGACCGATCAATTTTATAGTTAGATGGTTTTAAATTTTATGGACTTTAGATCTCTAGTTTTTTTTAAATATATGTGTTGGACTTGACACATACATTTTTAACATGTTATTTCATGGACCATTTCACATACATTATATTGATTAATATGATCATGTTTTTGTTTATTTATATCAGTTGACTTTAATATGATTATTATATATGCACTCATGTACGTGTATAGATATTTTATCTAATTTTCAAGTAATATGAAATATATAAATTTTTATCTAGAATAAAATTTCATATATATAATTGATCACATGCTTGGGTGACAAATTAAAACATTCCTTAAATAGTTTAGATCATATTCATAATAAATTAAGGGTAGGTAATTTTAGATATTTTCCAATTCTAGAAATATTTGAATCACTAAACAAAAATATATCTCCTTGTATGTATAAAATGTATAATCCATACAATTGAACAATTATATAAAATGTGGTAAATACAAGACATGAATTGTATAAGATAAAATTGGAACAAGATATTTAAAAAGTTACTAATAAGTTCATTGAAGTTCATACATTTAGCAAACATGTATAAAGTATAATGATGTGTAATTAAACTATATAACTTGATGAAACATATATTTGTATGTAGATACAATTAAATATTATCAAATTTTAGGTAAAGATAACAAATAGATATTTGCATAGTCTCTTGATGAAAAAAAAATTACAGTGACAATCACATGGTAGAACGACTTGATGAGAACCTGCAAAAATAATTAATGTAAATAAAGTAACTATAGTTTTTATGAGTCTTTTAACTAAATACTTCATGCGAGAAAAGAATAATATATAGTAAAAGTTAGAAAATTGGATCTTACAAATTCCTTACAAATTCAACTAATGTTTTCCATATGATTGATGAAGTGGACCTAAGAGGATATAACTTAAGGGGTCATAAGAGAATGTGTTAAGGGGAGTTAAGAGAATGAATTAAGGGTATGCAAGACGGTGGATTAAGGGGAGTTAATAGAATGACCTACAAGGATGCAAGAGGGTGGATTAAGGGGAGTTGATAGAATGAGTTAAAGGGATGCATGCCATGAACCCTACGATATGTCTTAACAAGTCCTAAGAGGATGGCTTAAAAGGAATTATCAGAGTGATTTAAGGGATGCAATAGGTTTAATTAAGGGGATGTAAGAGGATGTGACTTAAGGGTCCTTTAAGAGGATGTCTTAGGGGGATGCAAAATGTTGGATTAAGGGGAGTTCATAGAATGACTTAAATGTATGTAAGAGCGTGGATTAAGAGGATTTGATAGAATGAATTAAAGGGATGTAAGAAGGTGGGTTAAGGGGAGTTGATAAAATGACTTAAAGGGATGTAAGAGGATGGATTAAGGAGAGTTGAGATAATGACTTAAAGGGATATAAGAGGATGGATTAATGGGAGTTGAGAGAATGAATTAAAGGGATTAAGTATCTCATGAACCCTAGAAACCCTAAACCATAAACCATATGACCTAAAGCCTAGGAGATGAACCCTAAACCAATAACCCATATAGATCTATTATTCTAAACATCTCATGAACCCTAGAAAATCTGTAATGCCCCGCCACGCAACCCTAGAGGAAGTTTCAAATTACTAAACAAGCGTACTAAATTTTTTTTTTTAAAAGAAGTAAAAGAAGTGAATTAAACCCACATGTTCAACTAAATTGACAACGTCCCCTAGGGTTACATAATTGAGATTACAAAAACCCCATTAACCAACAACATAAAAAAATACATTGAAAATAAATACACAAGTAATAACATTTTACGTCAAAGAAAAGTACAAGATAAAGATAAAGCATTCATTTATATAAATCAGTTATAAAGGTCTATTACAATCCTCATTCCCAGAATGAGTATAAATACATAAGTCTGAATATTACAAGATCCACCTCATACACAAGAGGGGTAAAATTAACATTATTACATATGAGATACTAAGTACAAGAATCCTAAAGTAAGCAAAGAGAGATGTCCATCAAGAAGTCTCGCCACCAAGTACTGAAGATCAAGGGGACCCAACGGTTATGGTGCATGTTCCACCCAACCATGTGGTACCCGAAGGACCAACCCCCATGCTAGGAGATAGTAACCAAGTAACATGGACGAGAAACCTACCACCTCAAACCAAAGGCAGACTCATACTGATAAAAACTGACTCAACCACACATATGCACAATAATGTCAAAACTCTAATCATGGTTACATTGCTTCCAGACATAATATGATCAAGTGTGCTAAAAGAAACATACGCATAACATAACACAAGGTGTTATCCTAGACAGAGTGTCATCACAAGGTTTGTCATGAGATATCCTCTGGGCATTCTTCATAGGCTCCAGAAATCCTGGTGGCCTCAACCGAATCTCGGCACTCATACAAACTCAAGCGGAATCATCTATCTCTCATAGGGATGAGATAGTGATCTTTCCATTCCAGACCTTCTCACTCACCCCAAGTCTAAACAAACCCTTGTGCCTGTGAGTGAGGTTAACTTATCTTGGTTAATGTCAACTACATCCTAATATGCTAAGTATATTTACTTTAGTTTTCAGTTGTTAAAATCACTTCTGAAGGTTTCCTGGTTTACCTCTTTGGGCTCCGGCCCCTAACAAAAGCCACTCTTCTAATTGGATAACACACTACGGAACTAACTCCAAGGGTTACTCCAGTGCTACAAAGATTGCAACAATAAAACTCTCTCCAATCCTAGGAGGCAACACAAAGAATTCTACTCCAATACTAGGAGGACAAGACGAATGTACACAACCCAAGGGAAATCAAGCAATAATATAATAAGGGAATGACTCACGTGTAACTGGAAGACTTTACAACCCAACTACACAATAATCAATCACAAAATATTCATTTAAGGATACATCAATGAACTCATGCATTGGAAAAGAAAATACTACATTTGGTTATTCTAAAACCATGTTCCTAATCTAATGTTTCTCACAAAAGAGGAACTATTCCATTCTATACTTTAAATTGAACAATAATTCTTCATCAAAAACTTAAACTTTTCAACTGAATTAAATCATGAGAGTGATAAACTTAGCTATAACTAGTTGTTTAGTTGGAGGATGCTTCTATGTTTAACAAGATATTTAACTACAACCTCCACAAAGAAATCTCATGCATATAACTAATATTCGTTATAAAAGAAAAATCTCCCTTCTCATTTGATTCGATAAATCCACTATATAAAAAAAATTCATTCTAATAAGGTTAACTAATTTAATATAAAACATTAATTATTTTCATAACAATATACATATATATTAAATATCATATATATTTAAATATGTAATATAAAAAGCATGTATATATACTATATATAAACAAATTAAATATCATATTAAAAAAAATTAAACCAAATTAAAATTAAAATTGAAAATAAATTAAATAAAATTAAAACTAAAAATAAAAAAAATAAAAAAAAAACATAAATAAAAAAATTAAAAAAATTAAAAAATAAAAAACATAGGCTGATGTGACAGTCTGCAGACTGTCCTACGGTTGGCGTACCTTGCCACTGACGCGGACCCTGCGCCGACTGTACAAAGCATACAGCGGCCGGCGTCCATGGGGGCCGCAGTCCCATTGGACAGTGCGTCACCCGTACGGGTGGCGCACTGTGCAGTGGGTACTGCGTACCCACTGTATATAAAGCACAGGGGTGGGGGCCGAGCCCCCACCAAACATTAAATTTTTTTTTTATAAAAAAAATTCCGAATGACAGAAAATTTCGGACAGACGAAAATAATTTCGGACGAAATAAAATTCGGACAAAAAAATAATTTCGTACACAGGTACGATATGCCAGGCCGTACGCGGCCAATAGAAAATGGCATAATACAATTTAAACAACAAAATTTTTATATGTATAATAATGTGGATTGTATATATCATTTCCAGAAATGGTATATGCAACGTGTATTATTATACATGTAATTTTTTCTTCAGAATTTTCAAAACTAGGGTAATTGAAGAAACAATGTATAAACAACCAGAAAATGATTTTCTTTTGCAACCATAGCAAACTTTCCAACAAAGATTAAATTCAGAAAACAATAAAACCATTCCCTTTCCTTTGTGTTTTCAAAATTTCAATAACACAAGAATAATAATTCAAAAAATCTGGTTTTCTCTTCCACCATTTTTCTAATAGGGTTTGCATTTCCAAAATAAATGAATCTGAATATCAAAATAATGGAGTTTAACCTAGGGTTTCAAGAAAATTCGCCATTTGCAAATTCCTTCAAATTTAAACAAACTAGGATAAACTAGCAATATTAAAACAAGAAATAGAAAAGAAAACCTGGTTATTTGCAGCCACCAAGATTATTGATGCAGACTTTCCTTTGAGCTCTTCACAATTCTTTTTCCACAATGCCAAGAAATTTCCAGCCAGCTTCAATCTACTAATTCCACCTTCTTTATAGAATTTCTCTCCCTTTTCAATTTAATTCTTCAACCAGAAATAATTTCTTAAACTTTCATCAAAAATTTCTCCAACAATTTTCCTGCCTGTCCAAAAATGAAGCAAGAAAGAATCCCCAAATTTTCTGCCCTAAACTTATAAAATAACAATTCCAAAATAACCTAATGTAACCCTAATTCACTTTCAAATGCAAAATTTGAATTTACAAGTTAATTTCATTTCCCTCTTTTCCAAAAGCCCTAACTTTTGACTTTTAATTAAAATTCTAATTTCTCAATATTCCCTTTTTGATTTAATTTTAAACTTTACAATCAAATACTATTACATAATTATTATAAATTATCTAATAACTAAATTCAAACACAAGAGATTTAAATTTAATTAAATAAACAATTTAACTTTAATTAACTTACTCACAATTATTTATTAATTAAATTTAATCCTTTGAGATTTAAATCTAATTAAATAAATATTTTAACAAAACTAACCCACTTTCAATTATTTACTAATTTAATCCAACTCCATGAGATCTAAATTTAATAAATTAAATAATTCAACTTAAGTAAGCCTACTTACAATTATTTTATAATTAAATTTAATCCCTTGATATTTAAATTTAATTAAATAAATAATTTAAGTTTAATTTCCAAAATCTATTTAAATATAACCAAAGAGCATAATATTAAATACTATAAAATCACCATTTCTTCCAGCCAATGCAATATTCAAAAGACCAAATCAAAGGGTTAACACATTTCAAAACATTACAAAAAGCATCCAATAAGATCAAGCAAGACTCAAACATCAGAGCTGACGACACACTAAGGCTAGGGTGTAGACCTGACACATGTTACCAAGTTACTGTCTCCCATTCAACTTAACCGTTGGATTGACACGCTCAAACCTGTTGAACCAGGTGGAGTCGATGTCATGTACCTGCAACCTATAATCAAATAATCAACATAATATATGCAGTATATAATTCACACCGTGAAGAAGAAATCTCGGAATCGTAGGGCGCTCGCAAGCGAGTGATGCAATTCCGTCTTCTTCACCAATACACTCATCCAAAACTGACACTAACGTCATAACAATAGTTTCATAACTAACCACATGATAATTCTACTGTCAGCATTCATTCATCAAAGTATGTAAAATCAAAACAGATAATCACATCACATAGTAATAGTTTGTCGCTCAAGAGTAGCGATCAAAATATCATAATAAAATATGTCCAGTATCTCAGTAGCTGTGATCCAAGCAAAGCATAAACAACATGAAAATAGAAGCAAAACGGAGGGGTATTACAAAATCTAAACCCTAAACCATGGGAACTAAAGCCTGGGAGGTGAGATTTAGACCCATAAAGATTTGTTATTCTAGGCATCCCATGAACCTTATAAACTATAAACCCTAAACCATAAGACCTAAAAAATAGTAGATGAACCCTAAACCTTTTAAATACATATAGATTTTTTATTCTAAGCATCTCATGAACCCTAAAAACCCTAAACCCTAAACCATATGACATAAAGGCTAGGAGATAAACCCTAAACCATTAACCCATATAGATTTTTTATTCTAAGCATCTCATGAACCCTAGAAATCCTAAACCCTAAAGCATAGGACCTAAAGACTAGGAGATAAACCCTAAACCATTAACCCATATATATTTGTTATTCTAAGCATCTCATGAACCCTAAAAACCCTAAATCATAAACCAGGGGACCTAAAGCGCACAAGATGAAACCTAATCCATTAACCCATATGGATCTATTATTCTAAGAATCTCATGAACCATGGAAATCTTAAACCCTAAACCATAGAACCTAAATCCTAGGAGATGAACCCTAAACCTTTTAAACACATATAGATTTTTTATTCTAAGCATATCATAAACCCTAGAAACCCTAAAACCTAAACCATAGTACCTAAATCCTACAAGATGAAACCTAAATCCTTTAAAACTATATAGATTTGTAATTCTAAGCATCTCATGAACCTTAGAAACCCTAAACGCTAAACCATATGACCTAAAGCCTATGAGATGAACCCAAAACCGTTAACCCGTATGGATTTTTTAATCTAAGCATGTTATGAACCCTATAAACCCTAAAACTTAAAGCATAGGAACTAAATCCTAGTTGATGAACCCCAAACCATTTAAACCCATATAGATTTGTTATTCTAAGCATCTAATGAAACCTAGAAACCATAAACAATAAACCATAGGACCTAAAGCCTAGGATATGAACCCTAAATCATTAACCCATTTTAATTTTTTTATTATAAACATGTAATGAAAACGTAGAAACCATAAACCATATGACCTAAATCATAGTAGAATAACTTGAAACCCTTTAAACCCATATAGATATGTTACTCTAAGAATCTCATGAAACCTAGAAACCATAAACCATAAACCATAGGACCTAAAGCCTAGGATATGAACCCTAAACCCTTTAAATCCATATAGATTTTTATTCTAAGCATCTCATGAAACCTAGAAACCATAAACCCTAAATCCTAGTAGATGAACCCTAAACCATTTAAACCCATATAAATTTGTTATTCTAACCATGCCAAGAAACCTAGAAATAGTCAACCCTAAACAATAGGAACTAAAGCCTACGAGATAAATCATAAACCATTAACCGATATAGATTTATTATTGTAAAAATATCATGAAACATAAAAACCCTAAATCATAAACCATATGACCTAAAGGCTAGAAGATGAACTCTAAACCCCCATATACATTTGTTATTCTAAGCATCTCATGAACCTTGAAACCCCTAAACCTTAAACCATAGGACCTAAAGACTAGGAGATGAATCCTTAAAAATTTAAACCCATATAGATATGTTATTATAAGAATATCATGAACCCTAGAAAGCCTAAACCCCAAAACATACGATCTAAATAGGTATGTGCAGGATCATCATGGAAAAAATAGGCCCTTAAGTGGCGATGAAAATTCAAAAATCAGAGTCAGGCAACTTCACAAAAAAATTTGAATAAGTTATCTATATTATTTAAAAATTATGTAAGAATATATATAATATGTAGAAAATTGAATGAAATTTCTAAAATACTAGGTTTATTTAAAAATAAATAAAAATATTTGCTAAAAACTTGAAATTTCAATGTAGTAGTACTTAAATTTCAGGGAAAAAATAAGAAGTAGGTGTCTGTCTAACCACCCTAACAAATATAAATTGATAATATTTTTTTATAATATTTTAGATGTAAGTAGAGGACTCGTGTCCCAATGTGATGCACACTTTTTTGTAATTTATTTTCAATAAAATAATTAATTATGATTTTTTTATTACAAATTTTATTAAATATAGAAAATTGTATGTATGACCAGCTTAATTTGGTGAAAACTTCATGAAATTAGATTTTCCTATTTTAAATCCTATAGTATGTGAAGCATAGAATGTGACACATGTTTTGGATTCAAAAAAAGTGATATAGTTTGAAGGATATAGGTGTTTTTAAATCAGCCTATCAATCAAGACTTTAGTTGTACTTCAAATAGAAAATAAATAATAACTATTTATTAAATTCAAAGTAAAGAATAATTTATATCGGTGGAATGTTGAGAGTCTCCTTTGAAAACCCTTTTCATTTCATCAATTTTGGGTAAAAAAATTCGTCATCCACACGGGCCATCATATCACTTACATACCACTACTTTTTGGCCCATCATGATCCTACACATACCCAAATCCTACAAGATGAACCCTAAACCCTTTAAACCCATATAGATTTTTTATTCCTAGAAACCCTAAAACATTAACAATATGACCTAACACCTAGGAGATGGACCCTATACTGTTAACCCATATATATTTTTTATTCTAAGAATCTCATGAACCCTAGAAAACATAAACCCTAAACCATAGGACCTAAATCCTAGCAGATGAACCCTAAACCCTTTAAACCCATACAAATTTGTTATTATAAGCATCTCATGAAACCTAGAAACCATAAAACCTATTTTTTTTGGAAAGAGACACTATAGTATCACTTAGTGTTGCCATTGATGGAAACTCTAATCAATGATCAAATACACACTCTATCATTTGATCATAATAGTAGACAAATTGGAGATTGATAAGGAAAAACATAGTATACGGTTGCATAGTGTTCATCGATCTATATGAAGATTTTAGGTTATTATTTTGTGTTGTGCATCTCAAGAAATTATTTTTGGTATATTATCTGAGCTACTATAAAACCTCAATGGTTCATATGAATTCATGTGAGAGAACTTTAGAAGATCTGGTTGGCGTATTCCTAGTCTTTCTCGTATTGAAATCGAATTCATAAATATAGTATGTAATAGATGTATATAAGGAGTAATTAACTAAATATTTTCATGCTTGATAATGTTTGTTTGAGTCCTCTCTATGTCTTAACGAACTTTTTAGTATGCGCATAAATATTTAATTAAGGATCTAAGAGACAGTTGTAATTATTTCTATGTTTTATTGAAGCCGACAAAGTGTAAATGAATTCTATGATTGTGGATATATATATATAATATTGTTTGTATCATTTTTTATAATGTATGAGTTGTGTTGTTATGAGAATTATGAGTTAGAGTAGAGGAAATGAGCTATTAAGTGCAGTTATACTTGTGCATAGAAGATTTGTGTTGTGTGTACGAGCAGAAGAAAGAAGAAGTACAAAAGCAGTCTGTAAGGCCCCATATCTATTATTGAGCTTAACTGGAACTATAATCCAACATTTGTAGATGCTAACTTTCTTAGTTTAAACTCTCAGATGGTTTTAATATTATTGTCTTTTGTAGGATAGCGAGCCTTCCCTTTGAGCAATGAGCTCTAAGAAGTGTGCCTGAATGAAAGTGCATTCCCCTTATTGTAATCTTCATTTCAGTATACTTTGATCATAATTCTAGATTAGCCATCCACCATGGTATTTCCCATACTAGGATTTCCATGTAAAAATCTTGGTGTTATGGTGTTGTGTTTACTTTCTTGTTTATGCATTATGATTGAATGATGTTAATGCTTGGAAGATGAAGGTTAATAAAGTCAATTTTTGCACAACACTGATTCACCCTCCCCTCTCAGTGTAGCTCATTTCCAACAATTGGTATCAAAGCTAGTTCCTCTAAAGTAAGTATAATAGCTTGAGGATATCTTGAAAGGTGATCTAATGGATTCAAGTAGTCTTCAACAATAGCTTTTAGTGGCCCTAGATGATCTTGATTAGTCAAAGGGCAAAGTTCAGAAATTGCAAGAAAATATCTCAGATGCTGCGAAGTTCATTGAGTCTCTGGAAGACAATCAATAAGTCTAGAGAGAAAATAAAGGAACTCTATGACGAGATTAAGTTGGGTGATTGTAAGAGAATTGAGGAAGAAAAATTCAGTCAAGCCCTAAAAGAAAAGATAGAAGAATGTCAAAAGCTTACCAAATATAATGCAGTCCTAAAGCATGAGATGTAATCTATCATGATGAAGATGGTGAAGGAGATTGAAGATAGAAAGAAAAATGAAGAGAACCTAGCACAGTCCTTGAAAGATAAATCTAAAGTATGGAGGAAATTGGATGATGAATTGGAACAATCTAAAAATAGTGAAGAAACACTTGAAAGGTAGTTGGATGATCTCATGAATGAATTTTCTACTACAAATGAGTACAAAGAGAAGTTCAAAGTGAGATTTTCCATGCTTGATGAATTAATTGGTAGTCAGAGGACTCATGGTGACAAGTGAGGTCTTGGATATGAATAAGGAGAAAGTTCCAAATATGAGAAAAGGAAATTCAAGCGAGAAAATCAAATGAATAGATCTGGAAGGTATTCAATAAGACAACCTAATTCTCAAAGATTAAAAGGATATTGTTACAATTACAACAATTTTAGACACATGGCTTATTATTGTATAAGTAGAATAAATCAAAGTGGTCCATCTTTCTCAAGTCAGTTTTTTAATTGTCATACGGTTGGTCATAAGTCAAAAGAATGCATAAATATGATGAATCAATTTCATATAAATATCAAATGCTATACATGCAATAAACCTGACCATACTACTAACCAATGTAGATCAAGTGGAAATCAGTGGAACAACTAATCTAGAAAAATAAATGTTGTGTGCTACAATTGCAACAAAATTGAATGCATTGCTACATTCTATTAGAACAAAAAAGGTCTGGTAAATCAAAGGAAAAAAATGTAGAAGGATATCAAGGGAAAATGTGAACTCGCTACAAAAGAAATCAGATAACAAAAGTAGAAGAAATGGATGAAGAAAGATCCCTTTGTTGTTCTTGAAGAAAATTTGGTAGCACTAGAACATGCTTCTGGTAATTCCTTCAGGAGCTAGTCTTAGGCCTTTGGCCTAGGGGGAGTAGTCAAGAAAATCACATAACCCCCTAACCGGTAAATGACACCAGATGTGGATGTATAAAATAGGTGCATAAACAATCAAAAAATTTTGTTGAACTCATTGGAGGAAATAGTATGCTATAGTGGAGGTCCATTAAATTTTTACCCATCATAATGTATAGGAACAGGGTAACCGAATGAATTAGGGTTAAAGCATTTATTCTGGTTAGGTATGCAAGTGATAAAATCTCATTTCTAATTTTCATTTTTCACTTTGCATTTCAGAAATAATAAGTTTGGAGAGTTCTTAGGTGATCATTCATGATTTGAAGAAAAATTCAAGTGTCGAAGTGATTCAACATTCAAATTGTGATCTGGTGAGAAAGTTATTTTAGGAAAATTTCATGAACTTGTGATTTGGTCAAAATGAATACCCCTCTAGTAGTTGAATTCAAGGATAGACCTAATCCTAAATTAAAATGGCATCCCTCAAAATATTTAGAGACCGATCCACTAGGATTATTTTCATTTGTTCCGCATAGATATTTACATACATAATAAATTAGGGTTTATGTTCATGCCAATATTGAAGAACTAGGAAGTTCTCAACTACTAAATTTGTTTAATAATCATATCATTGGTGAAGATTACTATGTAAATCCTGAACACAAAATCCCCCAAAAAAAAAATTCACACAGATTGTAACATTTCTCGTATCTGGAGATTCAAAGTGGGTCTGTTATGTTTTAAGTCGAGTTCATGATGAGTTTATGTGGCTCACCATTTCATTCAAAATTACAAAGGAATCGATCAACGAAGTAATCAGTCTAAATTATTTCAGTGGATTACCTATTCTAAATTTTGTGAAAAAACAAACCATCACTGATGTTATAGGATCTACATATGCTAGAAGGGCAATGATTATTGATAACATTGTTGATATAGATGTAAAATTTGCATCTATGGTGATTGGATACAAGATTTACCATTCTATCTTAGACGAATTTGTGTATGTCACAAAAATCTATGCCACTTACCAAATGGTGAAGGAGAATGTAGAGTAGGACCTCTATGAATTACAAAGAATTCAGTTAATGGAGAATCTTGCAAAGATAAATAAAGACAAGAAAAATTCTTTCAAATGTGGTAAATTTCTCTTGTGTTTATTTTGTGACTTCATGGGTGAAGTTTTGGGATTTGGACAAGTTTAGTGACAAAAGAACAAGCTAGTAGCCAACAAGATCAGAGATATATTGTACAATGTTACAAATATCAAAACAAGGAATGGAACTATGTGGGGATACTTTAAAAACTTTCAATCTATGATGCAAGCAAGGGAGATAATTCCTACCTCTATTGTAGAGAAGTACAAAGATTCAATTTTCTTCATGGTGGACATTGATCAGTGTATGATGGAAGATGTTGATCCAAGAACAATTTGGATCATTCCTATGGGATATGAAGTTGATGGGAAAGTTTTGGATATGTAAGCTCAACACATACTGAGCAAACTAGTGGATTTGGAAGAGGAATGGTTTGGTACATATGCAAAGGACACACAAGTTCATAATGAACTGAGAAAACCTGTGATTACTAAAAGAGTTGTAAAAGAAGTAGAAGTTCTTGTAGAAATTATGGTGGTATCTATAGAATTATTAAAACAAGATAGACAAAAGAGGCAAGAAGATGAAGAAGCTAAGGAGGCAGATATAACTCAATTAGTCGGTCCAACAATACCATCTTCCTGAACAAGAACAAATAGAAGATATGTGTCTCACTCTTCCCCTACAACAAAGACCAACCCTATAAAAATTGAGTCTAAGAGATTCAGAAAGTCCTAAGGAAAGAAAAAGAGAAAAAGAGTGTATTTGGTTTTTTTTGATGATGAGGAAACTAGGTGAGATGAAGGTGTAAAAGAGATCACACATCAAGGCCCCAAGGGAGGTATAGTCACAGAAGGCAATCCTTCAAGTGAGGATAATCAAGAAAATAAGAAAGAAAAGACTTGTAAACTAGGTATGTTAGTACAAGTAGTTGAAAAAGATTTGGTTAAGGATGGAAATCTAAAACCACTTTGCAAATGGTACAAATCTTTTGATGAATCTAAAAAAATAATTCTTGAAGAAGCAATGATAAAACATATGATTTTTTCAATAAAGTTTTGATTGATATTATGCATAGATTTCCAAAGATTTTGTATAACATTCTGGAATCAAGAAGCTTGAGTGCCTGAATAGAAGAGGAAAAAATGAGAGAAAGGATTATTGTTGAACTATGTCGAGTGATGTTTGTGGATGAGATGAAGACGCTTTTGAACAGGGCCCAAAATAAATTTAGATGAAAAACAAGGGTTAACAAGCTTACGATTGGTTTGACCGATGAAGTCACAAAAAGATAAAGAAAATTATGAAGGAAATATTGTTGAATGAGAGAATTCAAGTTGTGGCTGAGGAAACACATGTTGATGATGTGTCATTTGATCCGGTGAAAGGAGTAGAGGAAGGAAATTTTGATGTTGCTAAAAACTTCCAGATTCCTCTTGTAGAAGATCATAGAGATACCTATGGATGTGGAGGCACTTGAGAATGTATTAGTTCAAAAAGTAGAGATCTTAGAAGAAAAATCAAAACCTTCAATTGAGGAAGCAATAGTTGAGGAAAAGAAAGATGATGTGAAGCCAATTCCAATTGTTGCAAGAGACATTGTTGAGATAGTGAAGAAATTCTTGGTTGATCACAAGGAAGATATTGAATCAAAACTAATTAAAGGTCCTATTGACCTGTCTACCTTAAGCCCAATTCATAAAATGAAAGTAGCTTCGTTTTCTCAAGAGAAAGCTTAAGAAGAGCTACTAAAATATCACATTGAAGATGGTGAACTGTTAAACCTTATGTCTATAGTATCAGAGAAGATCATGCCCTCTTTAATTAAGACCTGACTAGATCTTCATCTGGTGAATTGAAAAATCTTCTCAACTTGGTGAGTACTCATTTTGAGTCTCCAGTAAAATCTGCTATGAAAAAAGTACAAAAGGAATTTAATTTTAAGAGATCGAGTGGATTGAAACGATTTATTGCCAAAGATAAAACTGATTTAGCTACATGTATAAAGAATTCACATAATACTTTATCAGAAGGTGGTAAGATCTACAAAGCATGTTTATCTTTTTCAAATTTTAGTGAAGAAAATGAAAAGAAGGTGAAAGATTTAGAGAGTTGGTTAGGTGCTATTTCTCAAGTATTTGATCCCCTAACTAGTGGTGTTGGGAAATTAGAATTTGAATTAATTATTTTCTCAATAACATAAAAGGTTTGAAGCATGAAAATGATAAAAAATATTCCATAACCTGTGAACTCAGAAACATTATTGGCCCAAAAATTTAAGTGATAAAAATTTCTCTGAAAGGAGAGGACTCTATGGAAGTTGGTGATCCGGTCAACTTAGAATTTGTAGAGACACAATCATATCTGATTTGCGACCATATCACAATCATCGAGAGTATCAAAATATTTTGGGACACTAATCTAATTCAGCTGGAGAAAGATTTTGTAGATATTTTTAAACTCTTGTAAGTTAAAGAAGAATTTTTCCATAACAGTTTTGACTAATCCAGTTTTGGGATGTGCACTCTTGCCTTTTCCATTGATGACAAAGGGGGAGAAGAGTGGAGAGAAAAATTATTAATCATCTCAAGGGAAGAATTGGATTTTTGGAATTCTAGGGAAGGCAATTTAGTCTATATTGGTAATGATCTGATACTTAGTCATTTTTTCACTAAGTGTTGCCATCAATGCCAAAGGGGAAGATTTTTGGCAAGAGAAACTAAAATATCATTTAGTGTTGTCATTGATGGTAACTCTAGTCAATGATCAGATACACACTCTATCATTCGATAATATTGATAAATAGATTGAAAATTGATAAGGTGTAACAGAGCATATGGTTGCACAATGTTCATCGATCTATATGAAGATTTTAGGTTATTATTTTGTGTTGTGCATATTAGGAAATTATTTTTAGTATATTATCTCTACTAATACAGAAACGTAGTGGCTCTTATCAATTCATGTGAAAGTTAGAAGATCTATTTGGCATATTCTCCTTCTTTCTTGTATTGAAGTCGACTTCATAAATATAGTATGTCATGGATGTATAAGGAGTAATTAACTAATTTTTTTCATGCTCGATCATGTTTTCTTGGGTCCCCTTTATGTCTTTACCAACTTTGGAGGATGCACATGAAGATTTAATTAAGGATCTAGCTGATAGTTTTAATTATTTCTATGTTCTATTGAAGTCGACAAAGCGTAAGTAAATTCTATGATTGTGGATATATATATATATAATATTTTTCATATCATTTTGGATAGTGTAGTAGTTGTTTTTGTATGTGAATTGTGAGTTAGAGAAGACTAGAGGAGTGATTAAACATAATTTTACTTGTGCAAAGAAGGTCTAGGTTGAGCATACGAGTAGAAAAAACCAGAAGTATAGAATCAATCTGTAAGCAAACAAATCTATTATTGAGCTTCACTAGAAATATAATCAGGAATTTGTAGATGTTAACTTTCTCAGTTTAAAATCTTAGATGGTTTTAATCTAATTGTATTTTGTAAGGTAGCGAGTCATCCCTTTCATAAATGAGAGCTAGGAAATGCGCCTAAATGCAAGTGCATTCCCCTTATTGTAATCTTTATTTGAGTATACTCAAATCAAAATTTTGGATTGGCCACCCATCGTGGTTTTTCCCCTAATAAGGTTTCCATGTAAAAATATTATTGTTATGGTGTTCTATTTATTTTCTTGTTTATGCATTATGATTTAATGTTGTTAATGCATTGAAGATAAAGGTTAAAAGTTGATTTTTGCACAACAATGATTCATGCGCCCTCTCAATGTAGCTTGTTTCCAAAAAAACTATAGGACCTTAAGCCTAGGATATGAATCCTACACCATTAACCCATACATATTTTGTATTCTAAACATCTCATAAAACCTAGAAACCCTAAACCCTAGACCATATGACCTAAAGCCAAGCAGATGAACCCGAAACCCTTTAATCCCATATCAATTTTTTACTCTAAGAAAATCATGAAACCTAGAAACCATAAACCATAAACCATAAACCATAGGACCTAAAGTGGAGGAGATGAACCCTAAACTCTTTAAACCCATATAGATTTGTTATTCTAAGCATCTCGTTAAACCTAGAAATTGTAAACCCTAAACCATAGGCCTAAAGCCTAGTACATGAACCCTAAACCCTTTAAACCCATATATATTTTTTATTCTAACCATCTCATGAAACCTAGAAACCCTAAACCCTAAACCATAGGACCTAAAGCCTAGGAGATGAACCATAAACCATTAAACCATATAGATTTGTTATTCTAAGTATCTCATAAATGATAGAAACCCTAAACCCTAAAGCATATGACCTAATGCCTAGGAGATGAACCCTAAACCATTAACCCATATAGATTTTTTATTCAAAGCATCTCATGAACCCTAGAAACCCTGAAACCTAAATCATAGGACATAAATCTTATCATATGAACCCTAAACCCTTTAAACTCATATATATTTGTTATTCTAAGAATCTCATGAAACGTAAAAGCCATTGGACCTAAAGCCTAGGAGATGAATCTTAAGCCGGTAACATATATATATTTGTTATTCTAATTATATCATGAACCCTATAAATCCTAAACCCTAATCCATATGACCTAAAGCTTAGGAGATGAACCCTAAACCATTAACCTATATAGATTTGTTATTCTAAGCATCTCATGAACCCTAGAAACCCTAAAACCTATATCATAGGACATAAATTTTATCATATGAACCCTAAACCCTTTAAACTCATATATATTTGTTATTCTAAGAATCTGATGAAACGTAGAAACCATAAACCCTAAAACCATAGGACCTAAAGCATAGGAGATGAATCTTAAGCCATTAACCCATATATATTTGTTATTATAATTATCTCATGAACCCTAGAAACCCTAAACCCTAAACCATTTGACCTAAAGCCTAGGAGATGAATCCTAAACCATTAACCCATATATATTTTGTATTCTATGCATCTCATGAACCCGAGAAATAAAAAACCCTAAACCATATGACCTAAATCCTATGAGATGAACCCTAAACCATTAACCCATATAGATTTTTTATTCTAAGAATATCATGAACCCTAGAAACCCTAAACCATAAAGGTCATAGGACCTAAATCCTAGAATATGAAAACTAAAACCTTTAAACCTATATAGATTTATTATTCTAAGGATCTCATGAAATCTAGAAAACCTAAACCCTAAACCATGGGACTTAAAGCCTAGGAGATGAAGCATAATCCATTAGCCCATATAGATTTATTATTCTAAGCATCTCATGAACTCTAGAAACCCTAAAATATATGGCCTAAAGCTTAGGAGATGAACCCTAAACCATTAAACCATATAGATTTATTATTCTATGCATCTCATGAACCCTAGAAACCCTAAACCCTAAACCATATGATCTAAAGCCTAGTGAAAATGAACCCTAAACCATTTAAACCTATATATATTTTCTATTCTGAGCATCTCCTAAAACCTAGAAACTATAAAGCCTAAACCCTAGGACCTAAAGCCTAGGAGATGTATGCTAAACCATTAACCCATATATATTTTTTATTTTAAGCATCTCATGAACCCTAGAAATGCTAAACACTATACCATATGATCTAAAGCCTAGGTGACGAAGCCTAAACCATTAATCCATATAGATAAATTATATTCTAAGCATCTCATGAACCCTAGGATATGAAGATCCTAAACCTGTGAACCCCTAAACCTGCAAATGCACAAAGACGACAAACATGGTTAGATGTTAGATCAAAATACATGCAAATATGAGAGATTCCCCATAAAATCCATATATTCAAGCTAAAATTAGGAAACAAATAACAAAACTCAAATAACAATGAAAGCAATCCTAATTAAGCTAATAGCATGATGATCTTATGGGGGAATTGGTGCCAATGACGTGTTGCAATTGGCCCTTTCCCATTTCCTATGTTGCAATGTTGATGAGTGTGAAATGGTCAAATCTCCAAAGAGACTTAAGCATAACCTTGGTGCAAATGTGAAAATGTGATAAATGTATGGATGGAATGAGCAAAAGTAGTTCGCAATTGAAGAGAGTAACTTTTCATGAAGATTGTGGATGAAGATTGAGAGGAGAGGTCTCCAATTTATAGACTTCTATTTGGAAGAAGTGGCCAAGATTGAGCAATGTGGGAAAAAAGATAATCCAATGACATTGTACCACTTGTCTACATGTGATTGGATGAGGAATGAGCACATTTTGGCCAATGTGCATGATAAATGCATAAATTTGAATTTGAAATGGTGATTTGACTTGTTGAAGGGGGAAAAGAAGTGAAGTTAATGTCACTTGGCTCAAGGTCAAGGACATGTAAGAGGCATTGAATGCCTTGTTGGAAGGACCAAGTCCACTTGGCCTTTTTGAATTCAAGTGAGGGAATATTCCCTTTTGATGCTTTGTGAGGGAAAATAGATAAATTAATAAATCAAAGTAATTGATTTATTATGCAACTTGCATTCTCTAGAGCATTTTAAGGAGAGGGATTAACTTAATCATGGTTTTGATTAACTTAATGAAGAATTAGATGATGTGACAATTTAGACTTAGATTTATGAATTGATTTAAGTCAAGAATTGAGAGGAAATGATTTATCAAATAAATGATTTGATTTATTTAATCAAGAAGGAATATGTTAGATTAAATCAAATAAGGTTTAATTTATTTAATTTAATAGGAGGACTTTAGAGATTTTAATCAAATAAAGTGATTTATTTAATTAAACAGGGATGCAATGGTTAATTAAATTAATTGATTAATTTAATCATTGAAAGAGGAAGACTTAATCCAATAAATAATGATTTATTAAATTAAGAGATAGAATGTGATGAAATGCTGAGAATCTAATATAAGAGGAAATGTTGTTAGTAATTGGGATTAGGTGTGCCAAAACGAACTTGTACATTTTCCATGTCTACATTTTGCCCCTCTTTGAAGCAATGTACTTGTTGCATTGATTCAAAGAAGAAACTATTGTGATCAAAGGTCTGGGTTTTTTTGAATTTTTTCAAATGCCCCACTGCTGCCCTAGTGGAAGGATAATGCTAGATATTGCCCCCTCGAGAGATTGGACGAAAATTTTGAATTTTTGGATGATCTCACAAAAAAGATGACAAGGTGCCCGACAAGCCAGAAATGCCCCAAAATGCCAAAAAAATGCATTTAAAATGCCAAAAGGGATGAAGAATGACCCTCAGTTGGACAAAAATAGGTTCGAGGGACCAAAACTCTAGTTGGAAGGTCAAATTAGGTCAAAAAACCCTAATTTTTAGGCTTAAATAGACCTCAAGGGGTCATTTTTCAATTCATTTGCAATCTTAACCTTTAGAAAAATTTACTCTTTGAGCTCTAAGTTTCGGTTGAAATGGCACAATGACAGCTTCCCACGCACGTGTCAGAGAGGGTTCAAATGCACCAACAGCCAGCTGGTATAGGACCCGTGGTATGTACCCCTATCCAACCTTCAAATTTATCGTTTACGTGCATTAAATAGGGTCAAAGTTTTGTACAAACTGCACGGTGCTATGTGGCATTGCGGAAAATGCCTTATCGACACCGCATTGTCCCCTATTGCACCACATATGTGAAGTGTATCATGTGGGCTACTTTAGAAATTAGGGTTTAGTTGACCAAAAGTCTGCTGCATGCCCCTACTCCATCGTGTGGCGTATCTAGGAAATTAGTGTTTTCCTTACGTAGGAACGCATATGCAAAGTGCACTGCGTGAGCCTCTTTGAGACTGTCAAAATGTCAAACTCCACCGTGGTGGTGCAGTTTGGAGCTTTCCAAACTGTGCCGCACCTGAAAATAGCACTGCATTTTCCAGTTTAGGGCAAAATTTAACATGAGATGCAAATGAAACTTTTTTTTCTGACGCGATGGACTTCCTTGCGTAGGAGGAGCCTAGTGTACTTTACTCATGGGAGCACTGATGGCCGGTGCTTAGTAGACTAGAGGGTATGCATGAGATGGTACAGGAGCACCTTGGTGCCCTTGGTCTCTGGCATGTTGCATACGTCCCTCCCATTCAGGCTCACTTAGGTATGATTACGGTTCTGGCAGAGCGATGGCATAGTGAGACTTCATCCACCTTCCTATCATCGAGGCCACCATCACTCTTGAGGATGTATGGCACATCCTTCGATTGCCTATTCATGGGACCCGAGTCATCTATGATCCGGACGCTCGCAAAGAGGCTTGTTACAAGGGTATGGAGTTGGATGAGATTGATTTTTTTGATGGTCAGATCGACTTAGACCTATACTATGGCCACATGCCCACATACAGATTGATTATTGTTGCTATCATCTCAGGCCTTGTAGTACCTAATCGGTGGGGTCGATACTTCAGTCCAGGATGGGGTCTAGCATGGGATCAAATGGTTCACCATAGGGAGTGCTTCACTTGGGGACCGGTGTTAATTGTGTCCTTCTATAGGGATCTTCATGAGTTTGTTTATTTGGACAGCAGGTTTATCAGGGCTGGAGGTACCTTACTGCACATTTGGGCATGGGAGAGGATCCTAGTGCTTTGCATAGATATAACACCAGTTATCCTCGAGACAGATGATCCCCTTGTTTGGTGGTATGGTGGGGCAACAATTCACTTTTCTTTGTTTGGCGCAGGTGGTATTCCACACTGGCAGTGAGTTCTTGACGAGATGAGAGAGTTTGTCTAGAGATCGTTGATGGGTGTCAGTTTGTGGCAAGATAATGATCAGTAGCTCTTCTTCGCCCAGCAAGACAGGTTGATTCAGGGCCGAAAGCACACCATGATTGAGAGGTATCTTCCGAACAGGGTTGCTCATCAATTTAGGGAGGTATAGGATAGGCCTGATGACTAGTATGTGGCCACCTTTGCATGTATGACCAGAGAGCCAACATGGGGCTAGCCCATCCCAATAGCCGAGGTGGTGTCCTCATTTAAGCATTTAGTGGCTCAACCATGGCCATATGATCAGGGGCTGGTAGATGCGAGGGTCACTCCAGCTTATAGGGCATGGTTTAGACCTCCACTCAAATTGACAGTTCTAGGCATAGTTGTCCCACGACGTAGATGCAGGGGTCGGGCAGCTGGTAGAGGGTAGGCCAGAGGACAAGGTGGGCCACCTCCTCATCAGATACCTCCCAGTGATGCGGCACAAAGGTCACCTATTTGAGTAGGGGAATAGGATGGTCAGTCAAGGGTAGATCCTTAGTAGCATGTGATAACTGGCAACTAGTGATTAGCTAATACCCTCAGGATTTTTGATTCTTGTTCAAATTGTTTTATGCTATGTTTGGTTGCAGTTACTTTGATACTGGATATATTTTGTTATAATGTTTTGATTGCTACTATTGAGTGACAAATATTATTGTGGGATGTAATTATCTGATTATTGTTTCACTTGCATTATGGATTAATGATGTTGTAGAGTTAACATGAGATGTTATTATGAGATTACTGGATTATGATGGAAGTGTCAGTTTCGATGAGTGTATTGGTGAAGAGGACGGTTTCGCATCACTCGCTTGCGAGCGCCCTACGAATCCGTAATTTCTTCTTCATGGTGTGTATTATATGCTGGATATATTGTATGATGTTGTTTACTTGGTTGCAGGATTGCAGGTACATGACATCGACTCCACCTGGTTTCACAGGTTTGGGCGTGTCGATCCAACGGTTAAGTTGAACGGGAGATAGTAGCTAGGTAACATGTGTCAAGTCTATACCCTAGCCTTAGTGTGTCATCAGTTGTGTGTGTCGAGTCATTGTCTGTCTTGCTTTGATGTTATTTAATTCTGAAGCATTTTTGAGTTGGAAATAGATATTTAGAATAATTGCATTTAAATCATGTTGATGGTTATTTAATTTAAATAATGCAATGTGGATAAAAGTTTATACTTAAAATTAATTAATTATATTTAGTTTATTTAATTAATTAAATTTGATCCAAGGGGTTGAATTTAGTTATTAAATAATTAAATTAATTAATTAAACGTGATGCAAGAGAATGAAAGGAAATAAAAGAATTAAAATTAAATTTGGAATTTAATTTCAACGTGTGGGAATTAAATTGGAAATTGTAATTAAATGTTTATTTGGAAAATTAGTTGCAACTTTGGAAATTAATTTATTATTTCAAATTACATTTTAAATTGAAATTGAAATTGAAATTAATATCTAATTTGCATGTAATGTGAATTAGGGTTGTAAAAATTGAAATTGAAATATCTAATTTGCATGTAATGTGAATTAGGGTTGTATTAGGTATTTTTGATTTATAAAGAATACATGTTTTAATTTTAGGGCAGAAAGTTTTTAGAAAAATACATTTTTACAGCAGGGAAGAAATTTTGGAAAATTTGCACAAAGGTTTGAAGAAAGTTTTGATTGTAGAATTGATTGAAGAAAAGATTGTTTGCATTTGTTTGGTTTTGGATTGGATTCATTGGAGGATTGAAGAAAATTCAGGAAATCCTTGGAGGAGGCTTGCATCAAAAATTCATCTCTTCCTATAGCTTCTTGTACCAGGTTTTCCTCTTTGTGTTTTATTGTTCTTGATTGTTTTCTTTAAAATAGTAATGATTAAAGATTTGTTTGTTAAATCTGTTTTAGAAAATAAATTTGATATTAGAAGAAAATAATTAAACAAATTTACAGCCTTTGCTTGTGAAAATTCTTGAGTGAAAATTGTGAAAACCTTAGTTGAATTTAAATTATTTGGGGAAATCGATTTTGTTGTTATTGAAATCAAACATAGAGATTGAACAATGCATTTAGAATGTTTTAGAAAATGAAACCCTCTGTTTATTATTAAAAATCGGATTTTAAAATCTGCAGTATAGTTATATTTTCATGGTAAAATGGTCTGATTGCGTCGCCTATAACTTTACTTTCACAAACTGGGTTTTCAAGAAATTTAAAGGGTTTTTGCAGTTTAATATTTTCTTAACCCTATCCAAAAATCGCAAATACTCAGATCGTAGTTTTTGAGTTATGCTTGAAACATGAGACTGCTATTAAATTATTTTCCCATGGCTGTTCTGAAAATAAAATAATAATAAATTGATATTTATAAATATTAATATTTTATGTATTGTTATTATAATATTAAAATATTATTTAATAGTATTTTATATTATAATTTATAATACTAAAGTATTATATTTATTTATATTATTTTAAATAAAATTTGTATATTAGATTAGTGGAATTAAAATTATAAACATATGAGAAATTATTGTTATTTTAAAATGGCTTGTTAAAGTTTAATTGAAAGAGTTAAATATTTGATTTAAAAAATGCAATATATTATTGAATAGAGATTTAAAATTGGATTGATTAGTGTATATGAAAAATGGATAGAGAAACAATATGTTATTATATTAAAGTGATTGAATGTGTTGAATAGAAAATTGAATGAGATGTAAGATTTGGTTAGGAAATGGAAAGAGTTTACTTGCATGGATTTGTGTCGATTTAAAAGTAAATTAAGAAGTTGTTTTATTGATGAAGCAATCAATTATGTTATTTATTAATTTTTATTTAGATTAATTGAATCATTGTGATTGGATTATGAAAGAGATATAGATTTAGTATATCCAAAAGTAGTATCTTCCTCATGCTTATCTTAAAAGATTTAATTCTTTGTATTCAGTAAAGGGAAGTAAGTTTAATTGTTTTAGATTTTCAATAATGAAAAGGGAAATAGGGGTTATGATTATTTTAGATGATCTAGTTATCATGACTTTGACTTTTCTACACTACCTATTGAATGAATATGGATTTAGGAAATCCAAATATTAGATTTGATTGATGACTTGAATACTTTTGTTGCTATGTCATCAAGTTGCATTGTTGGTTTTGGGATTTAGTGTTAGTCCTAAATTATAAGTCTTCCAGAAGAACTTAGAGGATAAGGGTTGTTGAATCTTTATGCCATCCAGTTGTTTTCCCTTGGGTAGTGCATGTTCAGTTTTACCCAGTTTTCATGAACGAGGATGTTTGCACCTCCTTGGTTTAGGAGCGGATTATGGGATCCGTGTCTCTTTGTATGGAGTGACCTTGTTATGTGGTTTCATCTTGTTGCCTCCTGTGAAAGGAGTGGACTATGTGTTATTGCCTCCAAGATGTTTGGAATGGGATCTTTTGTACCTCCTGTGAAAAGAGTGGACTATGTGTTGTTGCCTCCAAGATGTTTGGAGTGAGATCTTTTGTACCTCCTGTGAAAGGAGTGGACTATGTGTTTGTTGCCTCCAAGATGTATGGAGTGAGTTCTATTATTTGTATCCTCCTTGTGTTGGAGTGGATTATGATGCCTAGTTGGTATGCACTTGTGGTTCCTTTGGTGGATTGTTTGGGTGTGTGTTGTCGAATAGAAGAGTGGCTTCTGTTAGGCGCCAGAGCCCAAAGAGGTAAACTGGATAACCTTCAGGAGTGATTTAAACAAGTGATAATTAAAATAATGTACTTAGAAGATTAAGACTAACTTCTCACATTAATCAAGATAATTTAATCCTCACTCATAGACACAAGGGCTTGTTTAGACTTGGGATGAGTGAGAAGGCTTGGAATGGCAAGATCAACTATCTAGTTGTTACGAGAGGTAGTTGATTTCGCATGAGTGAGTATGAGTGCCGGGATTCGGTTGAGGCCACCAGGATTACTTGTGCCGGAGCCTATGAAGAATGCCCAGAGGAGATCTCATGACAAACCTTGCGATGACACTCTATCTATGACAACTGTTGTTAATTGTTTTATGTGTATGGTTATTTGAACATACTTGATCTACTTTATGTCTAGAAGCAATGTGACCTATGTCAATGATGTTGGAGTTGTACTTGTATTGTACTTGATTTGTACATGCATTGTATTTGATTCGTACTTGTATGGTGAATGAGTTGTACTTGATTCATACTTGTATGGTGAATGAGTTGTACTTGATTTGTACTTGTATGGTGAATGAGTTGTACTTGTTAATTCATTTGGTTGGTTATAACAGTATGAGTCAGTATGAGTCTGCCTTTGGTTAGAGGTAGTAGAATCTTTGTCCATGTTACTTTGTTACTATCTCCTAGCATGGGGGTGGGCCTTCGGGTACCACATTGGTTGGGTGGAACATGCACCAAAACCGTTGGGTCCCCATCGATCTTCAGTACTTGGTGGCGAGACATCCAGATGGACAGCTCGCGGTTCTTGTTGTAATTTCTTGCATTGTAATATTTCAGTTTGTATATGATACTTTATCCCTCTTTTGTAAGAGGTGGAGTTATGTAATTGTAATCTTATGTACTATTGCCTCATTCTGGGAATGAGTGATGTATCTATTGGATTAAGATAATGTTTATGAGATTGTATCTTGGTTGATTATCTTATTATGTTATGTAGTATTCTTATGATGTATGATGTTTATATCATAAAGTTCATAAGGCTATGGTTATATGTAATATGTATGTGTGGGTTTAAGTAATCCTAACCTTGTAGCCTTAGAGGTTGTTGTTAATTAGTAAGTGAATGTATATGTTAAATGTTCTTTATAAAAAATTGGTTAAACATGATGTTAGTACAACTTCCTTTTAAGGGATACTTAGAACATTACAAATTGCAAATGAGTAGGAGGCGTGACCAACAAGAGGCGACTGAATTAAGGACGTGACCCAGTCACCGAGATGTGTTGATTCAGTAGCTATAGGGGCGGGTATAGGCTCTAACTACAGAGAGAGACCAGGAATTATTTGAGAGGGATTAGGAGATAGGTCAGTGAAGACAATGAGAGAGTATAGCATCCTCATCGTGGGGCCGATCAGTCGATATTTGTGATTACAAAGAGGCCATCAGAGAGGTCGAGTCCTATTGGTAGCATTACTGACAGGTAGTACCGTCAGGCAGCAGAGTGCCAGACTTTTCCCAGCAGATAGGGAGGTGATTGACAGAGGCCCATGGTGAGAGACAGGATGGGGAGGGCAGTAGCCAGCAGGGCCAGCCCCCCTCTTGATCACAGGATAGTTTGCTTCATTTTTGATATACAGGCTGCTGTATTTTGACCTTATTGTATTATGTATTCGATGTACATCTGATCCGATTTGTTATCATAATAGTATTTTTTGATGATATATATGAGATGATTCACCCTTTTATGATATGTATGGTGCACATGTATGATATGTGGATGTATAATATGCAAATGTATGATGCTATGAGATGTTTCTATTCGTATGCTTATGTGACGTATTTGATGGATGCATTTCTTTTTGTATATTTTTCATGTTTTAATGATGTAATGCATATTAATGATGGTAATGGATGCAAATGGTAATGGTTGCAAATGATAATGGACGTAAATGATTATGTATGATGTAATGCTATCTTAAGATATTTAGAATATCAACTTTATATTATTCCTCATAACTTAAGATAATGATATGATGCCATGTGTTTTAATGTTGATGATCATGTGGATGCAGGGTGTATGCATGGGTGATGCTTTGATTACTGTTATGATACCATGTTAGTGTGGAAAGAAGGTAGAAGAAACACAAAATTAACTAATTAGTGAGGATGGAGATGGTGATTTGTATTGGTAGGAATTGATAATTTCAAAGGGTCATTTGCGTTATGTTTGATAACACACATAGGTACGATGCATCGAGGTATAAAGGACCAGGATGGCGTGGTACCTAGTGTGATGGACTCTAACTTGACAATTAGATAGGATTATTCTTGTTCACACTTTAACATACATACTTCATTTGGGATGTAGTTCAGACATTCTAAACATCTCAGACCAAGACACAGAAAAATAAGCTTTCCTATGTAGTCAACAAGATATCGAAAATGTCATCTCCACAAACCAAACAAAACATATATGACTAAGTTATTTTACAAGGTTATCGAACAAGCACAACAGATAAAAATATAATGATCATTGCCCCCATTTATTTCTCTCTAAACCTATTTTATCTAGGCATCCTCGAGAGGTCCTTGAAATGAGTGCAACATAAGATAAGTCAAAAAGACCAAGATAAAGTAAACAGACAAGATAATGTTCTTCGTACCACTAGCCAAGACTAACTATTGTGGGGTACTTGATGCTTATGTCCAGCACAAGAAAGATTCATCATAGGACATGTAGTGACTAGGGTTTTAGTGGGACTGATTCGGTGATAAGCTATTTGATACTCGGAGTTGACCAACTTGCTTGCTTACTGACTTAGGCTTGAAACTTTTGATGATTAGGTGTGTACTTGTGAACCTGCTAAACTTGTTTCTGACTGACTCACCAAAGGGTGTGGGTGACGATGGATTTATTATGAGTGATGACAATCATGGGTGAAAGCGAGATGAGATGGATGCACCATTTTGGGTTTTCAAAATATTTTGAGGCTATTTTTGGATTTTGAAGATGTTTTACAAATTTTTTGGGATTTTTCAAGATTTAAGACAAAGAGACTAACTTAAAGACCTATTCTAGGGGTCTCGGGAGTTGATCCATAGATTAGCCTTGCCCACATAATACACGCAGAGACCACATAGCTTGAATGACAACAGACTTGACTCAATGATAAGATGGACAAACAAATTGCCATTTTATTGCTTAAAGGACTGACTTAAGATGCAGACTAGATGGGAAAATGGATTTCCAATGCGATAGATACCTAAGGACTGACCCTAACTATCTCGGGGGATGATCAAAGATCAACCTTTCCTACGTTCAAGCTTAGAGACAACATAGTTCAACAAGGTGAAAGACTGATAAGACTAAATGATGAAATTTTTGAAGATTTTACAATATTTTTACATGTTTCTGGATTTTTGAATGATTTGGATGTTTTTGGATTTTGATGAATTTGAAGAAGATCACAAGAATATACATGAATCTGATCTGAACTATGTGGGAACATGCCCCCACCATGGTGTGATAGACTACTTTGATGAAGGAAGGACAAACTGACCTTAGGAATGCGCCAAGTAGTAGCATGGTAGAATATGATATGGGCATCAGCTCAGGCTATGGTATGGATGCGAGCGATTGGGTGGATGGATGATTTATTGAGGTATGATGGAATGAGTGAGTCATGCAGATCCTAGTAGATGGGGGGTGCTTTATTTACACTTGGTGCCTGTTTTCCAGGTTTTCACCAAGGTACTTGTCCAAAGTGCCACCGAAGTGGTTTTCACTAGAGGACGAATTTTTTTCTCTTTACTATTTTCAATCCTTTTTCTGATTTTTTGGGATTTTTGCATTTTTTTATTTTATTTTTTTTGTTGTCACCAAGATGCCTATTTGCCAGGTTTTCATTAGGGTAACTATTTTTTTAGGACTTTTTTTGATTGTTTTTGTATTTTCTGGTTCCATACCTTGCAAGTTCTTAGGAATAAAACTTTTTGAGGTGTGAACTATTCATGGGTTCCTACAAAGGTTCACCTTCCGGTGTCGACAACTGATATGCCTCTGATTTGTAGCTTGCGGTGATGATGAAGGGTCCCAGCCAGTTAGGCTCAAACTTCCCTTTTGTATCCGGGTTTCGCACATTCTTTTGGTTTTCTTTCAGCACAAGGTCGCCAACTTGGAAAGTGTGTTGCCTGATCTTCTTGTTGTAGCTCTATTTAAAGCGATTCTGGTATACTTGTAGATGATTTAGGGCATCCATGTGTCATTCATCTAGTAACTCTAGCTCATTCAATCTTGTAACCCTATATTCCTCATCTGTGATGAGGTTTTACAAAGATATCCTCAGTGACGGAAGCTTGATCTCGATAGGGAGTATGGCGTCTAATCCGTAGACCGGGGAGAATGGAGTGGCACTTGTTGGCATGTGGATGCTAGTATGGTAGGCCCATAAGGTAGGATTTAACTGTAGATGCCAGTCATGACCAGAGTCGTTGACTATTTTCTTGAGGATTTTTAAAATAGTTTTATTGGTATGTTCTGCTTGGCCATTGCCTTGTAGATAGTATCGGGTGGAAAAGCGATGCTGAATTTTGAATTTTTCACATAAATCATGGACATCCTGATTCTTGAAGGGTGTCCCATTATCAGAGATAATGGATTGGGGAACACCATATTGGAAAATGAAGTAGTTTAGGATGAACTTGGATATTTGTTTTCCCGTGATGTAGGTCATGGGAATTGCTTCGACCCACTTTGTGAAATATTCAGTGGTAGTGATAATGAACTTGTGGCCATTAGATGAGGTGGGTGAGATTTTACCAATGAGATTGAGCCCCCACTATGAAAAGGGCCAAGGTGTAACAATGGGATGCAGTTCTTGAGCTGGTGCATGAATAAGGTCTCCATGCTATTGGCACTGTAGACACTTTCTGACAAAGTCATGTGCCTCTCTCTCCATTGTCGGCCAGTAGTACCCAGTTCTCAACAACTTCTTAGCCAAGGTCATACCACTCGAGTGTGAAACACATGTTCCATTATGTACCTCAGTTAGAGCAGTCATGGCCTCCTCAGGTTTTAAACAACGTAGAAAGGTTCCATCGATACTTCTACAGAAGGGGGTCTCTCCTAGGATGACAAATCATAAGGCCCTTTTGGCAAAGGTTCCTTATATCAAAGATCACTGGGACCAGCAAGTTCACACATGTATTTTGACTCTGGTACCTCGAACGTGGGTATGATAAGCTACTCTACCAAGAATTCATGTTTTGAGACGTTGCGAGGGATATCTAGTAAGGATCCGATGGTTGCCATTGCATCTGCTGCTTTGTTGTTTTCCCTCGGTATTTGCTCAAAGGTAATGTCAATGAATGATTCCTTGAGGCTTTCTACTACCTTTTTGTATGGTTCGAGCTTATCATCCTTAGTTTGGTATTCACTGTTGACTTGGTTGATGATAAGTTGTGAGTCCCCATAGACTTTTAATGCCATGATTCACCACTATGATGCAATCTTAAGGCCTATGATTAAAGCCTCGTACTCTACAATATTATTTGTACAAGGGAATGCCAACTTATAAGACCTAGGTATATAGTCTCCTTGCAAGGTGATGAAGAACACAACGACTCCTGATCCATGTTGCATGTGGGAGCCATCGAAGTACAATTTCTAGTGGTTGGCTGCACTGAGGTTGAAAAGGGACTCATCTGGGAATTTTTATATGAGCGGGTTGTCTGTGTAGAGGGGAGCTTCTGCTAGTTGGTCCACAATAACTTGTCCTTTGATCACCTTTCACTCAACATACTCAATATTGTGTTTGGATAGTATCATTACCCATTTAGCCATTCTGCTTATGAGCATTGCTTTTGACAATAGATATTTCAAGGGTTCTATCTTGGCAATAAGCTTGATTTGATGAGCTAGCATGTAGTGTCTAAATTTCTGGGCTGCAAATACCAGTGCTAGGAAAGCCTTTACAATTGATGTGTAATTGAGCTCATGCCCCACCATTGTTCTGCTGATATAGTAGATGGCCCGCTCAGTTCCCTTTTAATCATGTTGGGCTAAAAGGGCACCAAGGGTGGCTATTGTTGCCGAGATGTATAGGATTAATGGCTTCCTCACAATTGGTGGCATCAACATAGGTGGTGTAAGTAGATATTCTTTAATTTTGTTAAATTCTTGCTTGCACTTGTCATCCCACCTAAATGTGACTCTCTTATGGAGCAGGTGTGAATAGGTGATCTGTTTATCTGCTAGCTCTGCTATGAATCTCCGAATGGACTGGATTCGACCTTGTAATCCTCTGAGTTGCTTTAATGTTCTTGGTGTTTCCATTTCAAGGATTTCTTTTACCTTTGAAGGGTCCACCTCTATCCCTCTCATTGAAACTATTTATCCCAAAAAATTTCCTGATTGTACCCCAAAGACACACTTCTTCGGGTTGAGTATGACCTTGTATTGTTCTAGTCTATCGAAGATTGCACTTAGAGTTGCTATGTGATCCTGCCTTTTCTTTCATTTATCCAATATGTCATCCACATAATCTTCGACTATTTTATGGATCATGTCATGGAAGATCAACATCATGGCTCTTTGGTATGTAGCTCCTGCATTTTTCAACCCAAACGGCATCACATTCTAGTAGTAGGTGCCCCAAGGACATGTAAAGGTTGTCTTATGTTGGTCTTCCTTTGCTATCATTATCTGATTGTACCCAGAGAAGCCATCCATTAGGGATAGCATCTCATGTCCAACCATCATATCCACTATCATGTCAATGTTGGGTAGTGGAAAATCATCTTTAGGACATGCTTTGTTTAGGTCTCTAAAATCTGGGCAGATGTGGATGCCCCTTTTCAGTTTTGAGATAGGTACAAAATTTGATACACATTCTAGATAGTCGATCATGCATATGAAGCCAACATCCAGAAGTTTTTGTAGCTCAATTTTGACGAGCAAGAATATTTGTGGGTGCATCTTCCTTAGCTTTTGTCTGACTAGTTTTGCTCCGAGGTAAACAGCCAAATGATGAACCACCACCTTAGGATCCAAACCTAGCATGTCAGCATAGGTCCATGCAAAATTTACCTTTCTTTCTTTTAGGAATGTTGCCAATAGTTTGTATTCTTCTACCAGGAGAGACTCTACATAGAATGTGATTTGTGGTTCTAATTTCGTTCCTAAGTTGACCGAGTTGCATTGTTCTACCAATACTGTTGATTTCTCCTGATGTAGAGCAGTAGGGGGAGATTGAATCCTTCATCCTCTGATGCCTCAAAAAGGTTTTCACCATTGGATGCGTCCTTTATTTTTACTATTTTATGGTTAGAGAGTTCCACAGTGTGGTTTTAACTCAATAACCCTAAGCTTATTCTCGATATTTTTCTTTTGCAACTGAAGGACTCAATCATCTCCCCGTAGTATGCTCGAGTGTCCAACGTGATGCTGAATCCTACCTTGTGATCCCCAAATGGGATTGTATCCCTTAGTTTCGTAAATTCTGAGAGTGCCTTATCATTTTCAAATGAGTCTAGAATCAGTGGTCCCTATTGGTAGTGATCAATGAGTTGGGGGTGTACGAAGGTCATTCAGTGGGTTGGTTGGTTTGACTCAGTTGTGGAGGCACTTATCATTAACAAGGTGGAATCTTCGAAAAGCCTAGGGAGACTTGCTATGGTATCATCATCATCACTACTAGGACAAACATCAGTGACATCAAAGGTGTAATTATTCAGTGGGATACCTAAGCAAACAGGTGGTCTAGGAGTGGTTGTTGTTGCCTGAGGAGAGGACCTGGTTGTTCTTCTAGGAGTACCTCTACCATGTACAGTTATACTCGAAGGAGTATACCCAAGGCCAAGGTTTCACATTATTCTTTCTACAATGATGGGCTCTAACCATCCATCATTGTTTCTTCCCAAGCTCTCATTCCTGTTATAGCCCATACCAAACATCATTTGTAACCCTCTATTAGTTTCCTCCATGGGTAGGGTGGGAGTAGGTCTTTCATTATGGTATAGTGTGTTTGTGATGTCCTCTTCATCCACATTTTCCCAAATAAGATCCCCCCAATGGTGGAATCTAGAGGGTTCTACTCTAATAGTGCGGACAGGTGTTTGAACTGGTTGGGGTTGTCCATGTGACCTAGGAGATTGTGGTAACTCTCCTACAAAAAATGCATTTCTTTTGAATCTATAATCACCACATCCATTGTCCTAGATCATGTTTTTGATTTCAGATATGTCAGGGACGACGGGTGTCTCTGTCGCAAATGTGGAAGTGAGATTGGCTGGGTCTATGTATGAAGTAGATGGTCCTTCATCATTTTTGGGTACTTGAGGGATCTTATAAAACTTGGCTTCCAAGTTTTTGTAGTAAGTGAAGGGTTCAGGATCCCCATATATAGTAACCTCCTCATTCTGATGTGAGAACTCGATGCATTGGTGATAGGTCGATTCCACTACCTTTATTTGATGTATCCATGGGTGTCCTCGGAGGATGTTGTATGGTAGGTCAAGGTCAAGGACCTGACATGTGGTTTCCATAGTTTCTAGCCCTACTTGGATGGGTATTTTGATAGTGCCCTGAGACACTCTTTCTTGGTCGTCATACGCCCTTATTGTGATGTTATTATTATTGATGGAATCCTCAACGAATCCCAATTTCTTTATGAGTTTTAGAGAACAAATATTAAGGCCTGCACCTCCATCTACCAGGATTTGTTTGAATTTATTTTTGTGGATTAGTACTTGGAGGTGGAGTGCGCGGTTATGAGATAGATGTGGAGGAAAATCTTGGTCCAAAAATGTAATGAGATTTGGGGTAACTATGTTACCCACCATAGCCTAAAATTGCTCTCTGTCAAGGGTGGTGACAATGGTAGACACAACTAGTGCTTCATTAAGGATCTTCCTATGGGCGGCGAAGATTTTTAATAGTTCCATGATGGAGATTTGGGTGGGTGTTCTTTTTAGCTGGTCAATGACATTGTAATCATAGGGGATGGCCTTTGTATTGGAAATGGGGGCCTTAGTAGGTGCCCCAGTGATGGTAACCTTTTCACCTCATGTGGTGACTCCACAATCACTGTTGGCTCCCTTGATATTTATAACGGTGACCATTTTGTTGATGCAACAACTATCTCCTCGTATACTAGATTAGCACTAGCATACTTTTCCTTTCCCTTATTATTCCCTTGATTATTTACTTGATTGTTCCCTTGGTTATGGTTCAGCATCGGAATCGTGTATATTTTCAAGTCTTGGTTTCCGGCCAGCTACTTGATGTTGATGACCTTATCCTCAATGAGGTCTTGGATGATCTTTTTGAGTCTCATGCAATTGGTGGTGGTGTGTCCTTTGACTTTGTGAAATTCACAAAGGAGGTTCTCATTATACCACGGTGGCTTGGTCATAGGTTCCATGTACTACTCAGAGTTAGATATTTTGATTAGATTCTCTCTGACCAGCTTCTTGATTATGGACTCAATCGATTCACCAAGAGCTATGAACTTCCTCTTGGGGGGATATTTGTTGTGGGGAGGTGGTCCTCCTTTATTACCCAAATTGTTGATTTGATTAGTGGAAGATGGTTGCAGATGTGCTACTACTGCATTAGTCTACACATTGTAGTGATTATGATTTTGCGGTTGATGATGGTTTCGGGTATTGTGCTTAGGGGCACTGATGACCACTTTAGCATTGACCACGTCGTTGTTCATGATATTTTTATTCCTTGACCATGTTTGAGGTTTATCATTGTATTTGTTAGATGAGTGGTTATCCTGCGGTGGAGTGAATGTTGGTGCACCTCCTTGTGCAGTAAGGGCTCTTTCGATGTTGATCGCCTTTGGGATCAGTTGATCATAAGATGTGATGCACTACATTTTTAAGTAAAATGCCAAGTTTTCTTCTACATTGGCTATGATGGTGCAAACTTCTTGTTCTTCTGGCATGGTCCACTTGCTCTTATTGGCCTTAGATCACCATACTTGCAAGAAGGATGCGAATAGCTCTCCTTTTCCTTGTTTGAGTGCAAATAGTTCTTCCAAACTAACATCTCCACCCATATTGAAGGCATAATTCTTAAGGAAGGCTTCCACAATTTCTTCAAATGTTTTAATGCCCATGGGTAGGCGAGAAAACCATTCCATGGCTAGAGCAGTCAAGCTATGAGGAAAGAGTCCCGTTAGGTACGTGTCATCATATGCGACCTCCATGTAGTGCACCTGAAATTCCCTGACATGATTTTTCAGGGTTACCAGTTCCATTGTACTTGTCAAATTTGGGGACCTCAAATCCCTTTGGGAATGGTATCATGGTGAGGCTTCTATCGAAAGGGTAAGGGCATAAGTTCCCCATTGTCCTATTGGTTTTTCCTGCTTGTAAGTCCAATAGTTGCTGCGAAAGTAGTTTGATTTGTGTTGTGACATCTTTGCTCGGATCAGGAGGTGGGATGAATGAGTTGTGAGGTGTTCGAGGTGTTTGATGGGTGGGGAGAGTACTAGTGGGAATTTTCGACAAGCTCGGTTGTACGTTCAAAGCCTGATGGTATGCCTACATTTGTGTCAACAAGGCTTGCTATTGATCTTGTTGTTGTTGTTCCAACAACACTTATTGTTGGTCCATCTGCTGTTGTTCCCATGAAGCTTGTTGTCGATCAATCTGTTGTTGTGCTAGTAAATCTTTTTGTTGGTCTCACTACTATTGTGCCAACAAAGCTTGTTGTTGGTCGAGTTGCTGTTGTGCCAACAAAGCTTGTTGTTTAGCTTGTTGTTGTGCTTGAAAGTCTTGCAGGGATTGTTGGTAGGCTTGTCGATGGATCACTTGCAATTGCGCTTGGTACTGTGCTTGTGCTTGTTGTTGGGCCTGAGCTTGAATTTGGGCTTGCACTTGTGCTTGAGCTTGTGCTTGAGCTAGAGATTATGCTTGATCTTGTGATTGGGCTAGGGCTTGCGCTTGAGCTAGAGCTTGCGCTTGGGCTAGAGCTTGCACTTGAGCTTGGGGTTGCACTTGATCTTGGGCTTGCGCTTGAGCTTGTTGCTTTTGCTGGAGTACTCTCTATTGGTTGGCCTTTTGAAGGGTTTGGATTAGCATAGTGAATGAGTTTTTTGTATTGGTTCTTGGTGGGATTGGTGATGGAATAGGAATCATTCCAATCATTGTGATAGGTGGAGAGATTGTGGTAGTGATTGGGATTTGGGTTGTTGGAGGGGTGGTTGAGATGATTGGTCCTTGAGATGGTATGCTTTGGGATATTTGAGGACTAATTATGGTGGTTGCTTGTATGGTTGCCACTTGTTGTTATGATGATGTGGGCAAGAAGAGGGAATTGGGCGGGATGTTTAGATTGCTAGATTTCGAGAAACCATCGATGTTGAGAGGAGGAAAACTCAATCCAAGAGGTGATGTGGTGGTAAATGAAAATGGGGGAAGAGGTGGAATGTTACTTTGAAAAAAAGGATTTGCAACGTGAGTTGTTTCAAACAAGCTTTCTTCTTGAAGTGGTAGAGAATTTTGTATGTTTGTTTGACAAGTTGGTGCTGCATGGAACGAAGATGAGCCCACGTGGTTATGGAAGGTGAGTGGGATGTATGGGTGGGATGGATTTTCCAGAATAGACGTAATTGGCGTGGTGGTGATGATTGCTTCTTTGTTAGCCACAAGGTGATGCCTTTGTAATTCTTGGAACATGGAACTCCCCTTGTTCACATTCGATGAGGTTGGTGTGATGGCCGATGTAGTGTAAGGTACTTCTTGATTGACATTTGACATCAGGGATATGCTTGGAATAGGCATATTTGTACTAGTGCTTGTGTCAAGGTTGGGAGAGAACTGGATCCCTCCTCCTGCTAGCATATTTAGGTATTTGAACATAACACTAATAATTTTTTGGTTCTTTGGATTTTGAACCATCTTCATGATTTCAGATTGTGTCATCCCCATGTCTTCATTCATGATGTCCTCTTGATGACTCTCCTCTTGAGGATTTTGTGATGATAACGGAGACTTGCTTGGGGGATTGCTTGATCGCGCTAGGTTCACTTCGGATTTTAACTAGCTCATGTCTATAGAAGTTGGAATTTCTTTGATATTCTCCATGTTCTTCTTGTATTGAGATCTTGTTTGGACCATAAAAAATAGGGATTTGTTCGATCCTAACCTTTTAGGCCCAAAAGAGAAGAACTAGGGAAGCTAGAAGATCAAAGATGGTGGTAATAGTGATGGGCTAAATGGATGGGATGAGTGAGTGAAAACCTTTTTGAATTTTTTTTGAAGGTATATGCTAAACTTGTAAGGGCTTTTAAATTGATTGTGATAATTTGACTAAATGTGTTAAGCCAAACAGATTGTTGTGAAGTTGTATTCCCTAGGAAGTTGCGTTATCCTAGAGGAACTTGCACAAATGGATGAATTGGCTAAGTGTGTTAAGCTAATGTAATTGTGAACTAATAGACTTTAGGAAGTTGTGTTATCCTAAAGATAAATTTTTCCAAAGGTTTGACTAATTTGGCTAGGTGTGTTAAGCCAAGATAGGGTGATGTTGGTTTAGCCCTCTAAGTTTAGCATGATGATTGCTTCTAGATTTCAAAAAGGTTTTGTTGATGAGATGAGATTTTGGTTGATGGAGGAATGAATGGGGATTATGAATTTGATCTTGAACCTTAACCTAGACACAACTCTCTCTACAAAACCTCGGTATTGAGGAACATGCTAGACTTCCTGTGGGAGAAAAGAAAACCTTTCAAAAAGTTTGAGATTTTTTTGACAATAAAATGCATACAACACTGGATTATTACTTGAGGATTTTTTGTAAAAGCTGTATACAAGTCTTTCCCTTACTTCAAGGAGCATCTCAAGGTGTTGCTCATGGGTTTTTAGACTAATTTTCTTGAACTTTGGTTTTGGGATCTTGATTTGCCGGAAATCATTGGAAATAACACATATGGAGTTCAATTTGTCTCTTTATCTTGGTTCAATGAATTTCTTTTTATCAAAGACACTTGCTTGCTTAAGTTTCAAACTATATATTTAGTGTCCCACTTTCTTTCTCATCCCACAAGGTCCATTGTGTGGAAATCAAGGAAAATAGGGAAAAAGTTCCTTATGTTTAACCTTGTTGAAAATAAATGATGGTATAATTTGGGCACTTACAAACCTCTAGGAATATGATCCCTAGGGAAAGCAAAAGTGTCCAAATTCATCAAGAGGTATTTGTTTCCCACAAGGTGTTTGAAATTTTAAGGTCTTCTGTATGTTTGTTTTCAAGTGTTTTGAGGACCAAGCAAGGTGTTCTTTTCTTTCAAGCACTTTTACACTCCTAGGATGATGAGGCAATATCTTGTTGGGTTCCCACTTGGATAAATCGAGCTGAGCATATCTTGTGTGAATGGCTAAATGCTTGACCACACTGGCTCCCCTCCATAACACTCACTTATTTGGGTCATCCAAGCATTAGTACCCATGAATCTCCCATGGCATACTTTTCATTTCCACAACAAGACCGCATGTATAACATGGGGTGGATTCAAAGGATATGACCTTTTGCACCAACAAGATAGACAAGGTTTTGGCATTTTTCTAAACAAAGGGTTCTAATGTAGGAATTCCATTCGTGGGGGATTATCCAACATTAGCGAGAGTCCATTACTATCCATCTCATCGGAATAATCCTCGTGATTCTTGAACTTTCCTCAAGAATCCACACTTATATACCGATTGGAAGTCGCTTGGTTTTAGCGTGTTCCCGGTTGGGTCGTTCCCTTGGGTGAGTACTTTTTCCCACAAGGTAGGCCCTCTAAGATAAACAATAGTGAACAAACATATTCGTAGTTCAATCAACCTTTGTTTAAAAACAAAAGGAGAACACTTGCAATAAGTTTTATTCACACTCGCATGTTTTATTCAATTTTAAGTGCCCAAATTGAAATGTGGAGGCAATCCTTTTAACAACCTAATATTACAAAAAAGTTTTTGATTCTCAAGATTACAATGAAGCGTGAGAGAAGCGCATACATATTTTAGATAATATTAACTTGTGAAAAGTATTGCAAAACATTGAAAACACTTGTTCATTTTTAAACTTCAAAGAAATGATGAGTTATTTTTAAGCACCAAATGAAATGTGAGTTTTCCTTGTTCAATTGTTTATCCTTTAAACAAAATCTAGTATGTTTATCTAAAGTTCTTTTTAGCCCTTTGGAAAATTTTGAAAAGAAATTTGATTGTTAATTTTAGAACCCAAAAGAAAACTAGTATCCTAAGATCAATAAACTTATCAAATCCTTTAGAGAGTGTTTAAAAACGCTTTAGTGTTCAAAATCACTCTGTACAAAATAAGCATGGTGTCATAAACATTAAATTTGCTTGTTCTTTTTAAAGCCCAAAGTAAATTTAGTTTTCCTAAGGCCAAAGATATTTAACAAATTTTTTAAGGAGTGTTAAAGAACACTTTTAGTGTTTAGGAACACTTTGGGTGTGATGCGTATGATATCATGATGAACTTCTTTCTTGGCTTTTCCTCTTCTCCAACTTGCAAAATGACAGAAAACCAGAGAGAAATAATATAGCAAGCAAAGTTAATGCTCAAAAAATTCAAAATTAAAAAATGTGTCCAAATTTAAAAACAGACTATTCCCCGTGGTGGAGTTTAGTGGGTGCGACAAAGTTAGCGGGTGCAGTGCTCTTTAGCAAAAATGTGGTGCCATACAGTGTCGCGCAGTCGACTGTGTGTGGTACTCTACAGAAACAGAGATTGCGAGTGCAGTGGAATTTGGCACGCGGTGGAGTTTGGAGATGGCGGAGCTTGGAAAATTTTTAAATTTCAAGCATGGGAAGCAATTGTGGTGTTATATAGTGTCGTGGTCTTCAAGGGGTGCGGTGCAATACAATGCCACATCTGAGTTAGTGGTGCAATACAAGACCGCATGCTTGGTCCGCGGTGCAGTTTCCTGTGTGTGGTCAAAAAACGTGAAAACAATAGAATTTTCCAAAAAAATGTGATGAGATGGTTGTTGCTCTCCTAGTGCCAAAATGTGAACCCCTAAACCTGCAAATGCATAAAGATGACAAACATGGCTAGATGTTAGATCAAAATGCATGCAAATATGAGAGATTCCCCATAAAATCCATCTATTCAAGCTAAAATTAGGAAATAAATAACAAAACTCAAATAACAATGAAAGAAATCCTAATTAAGCTAATAGCATGATGATCTTATGGGGGAATTGGTGCCAATGAAGTGTTGCAATGTTGATGAGTGTGAAATGGTCAAATTTCTAAAGAGACTTGAGTATAACCTTGGTGCAAATGTGAAAATGTGATGAATGTATGGATGGAATGAGAAAAATTAGTTCTCAATTAAAGAGAGTAACTTTGCATGAAGATTGTGGATGAAGATTGAGAGGAGAGGTCTCCAATTTATGAACTTCTATTTGGAAGAAGTGGGCAAGATTGAGCAATGTGGGACAAAAGATAATCCAATGGCATTGTGCCACTTGTCCACATGTGATTGGATGAGGAATGAGCACATTTTGGCCAATGTGCATGATAAATGCATAAATTTGAATTTGAAATGGTGAGTTGACTTGTTGAAGGGGGAAGAGAAGTGAAGTTAATGTCACTTGGCTCAAGGTCAAGGAAATGTAAGAGGCATTGAATGCCTTGTTGGAAGGACCAAGTCCACTTGCCGTTTTTGATTCAAATGAGGGAATATTCCTTTTTGATGCTTTGTGAAGGAAAATAGATAAATTAATAAATCAAAGTAATTGATTTATTGTGCAACTTGGATTCTCTAGAAGATTTTAAGGAGAGGGATTAACTTAATCACGGTTTTGATTAACTTAATGAAGAATTGGATGATGTGACAATTTAGACTTAGATTTATGAATTGATTTAAGTCAACAATTGAGAGGAAATGATTTATCAAATAAATGATTTGATTTATTTAATCAAGAAGGAATATGTTAGATTAAATCAAACAAGGTTTAATTTATTTAATTTAATAGGAGGACTTTAGAGATTTTAATCAAATAAAGTGATTTATTTAATTAAACAGGGATGCAATGGTTAATTAAATTAATTGATTAATTTAATCATTGAAAGAGGAAGACTTAATCCAATAAATAATGATTTATTAAATTAAGAGACAGAATGTGATGAAATGATGAGAATGTGATTTAAGAGGAAACATTGTAAGTAAGCGGGATCAGGTGTGCCAAAATGAACTTGTACATTTTCCATGTCTACAAAACCCTGAACCTTAATACCTAAATCCTAGGGGATGAATTAAGGGGATGCAAGAAGATGGATTAAGGGTAGATATAAAAGGATGGATTAATGGTACATAATAGGATGGACTAAGGGGTACTAAGAGGATGGATCAAGAGGTGTTGAGAGAGTGACTTAAGGGGATGCAAGTGGATGGATTAAGGGTAGATATATGAGGATATGGATCAAGGGGTCTTAAGAGGATGGCTTAAGGGGTGTTGAGAGAGTGACTTAATGGGATGAAAGTGGATGGATTAAGGGTCGATATATGAGGATATAGATTAAGGGTTCCTAAGAGTATGGCTGAAGGGGTGTTGAGAGAGTGATTTAGTGGGATGCAAATGGATGGATTAAGGGATGTAGATATATGAAGAAATGGATTAAAGGGTTTTGAGAAAGTGATTTAAGGGGATGCAAGTGTATGGATGAATGGTAGATATATGTGGATATGGCTTAAGGGGTCCTAAGAGGATGGCTTAAGGGGTGTTGAGAGAGTGACTTAATGGGATGCAAGAGGACGGATTAAGGGTAGATATACTAGGATATGGATTAAGGGGTTCTAAGAGGACGAGTTAAGGGGAATTATTAGAGAAAATTAAGAGGATGAAAGAGGATGGATTATGATACATCGGAGGTTGACTTTAGGGTTCCTAAGAGAATGGATTAAGGGGATATGATATCAATTATAAACTTTTTTAAAAATGACAATTAACTATTTAGTTTTATATTTATACTATCAATTAAATGTGTCTAGAACTATATATAGTTACATGTCTCTAGATTCAAATTTCATTGTAACATATATTTATGTCCTCTCTTTTTTTGTAATGCAACTAGTTCTGGGATATTTAAAAAATAAATTGATATAAAAATTTAATTAGGAAATGAATAAATACAAATATATATATAGACATATATATGTGATAAATTTTTAACTGCATATCAACTATCAATTAAATATATATACAAATATATACTTACCAATATTTTTTTACTCTGTTGGACCATTTACATCCTCTTTTTTTTGTAATGCATCTATGAGTGTCTCATGATCATCCATTGAAAGTGGACATAACATTCTATTAGTAGTCCTTCATTGATATTTAACTTGTTTTATATTGGTTTCCAAAATGAAATGTCAATAATGTATAATATTATAATGTATTTCATAATATTCAAATGCAGGAAAGCCATTCTTTCTTATCAAATAGTTTCAAATCTAGGTGCCAACAACAACCACCAAACTAGTTGGATACTCAAATTTCTCATCATCCACTCTAGGATGTAGCGACTTATGTTATCTCCCAACACATCTATCCAGCCAATACTCTGTCTCATTTTCATTCCACTCAGGTGCAACAACAACATACACATACCTTGTAAAAATAAATAAAAAATTCAATAAAGAGTCACTTATATTTAATTCACATATAAAAATGCATACATATAAAATTAAATTCAATTTAATGTACCTTCCTGTAAAAGATCTGAAACATGATTATAATCATCTTGTACGAACAATTTATTATCTTCAATTGTCATTCTATGTTGAAAATGTGTTGATGTAGATGTTAAGGATCTTTTTTTCCATTTTTTGACCGATTCTATATTTTCACATGCCTCTCAAACACCTGCAATACAAAATTGACAAAATCATGCCAAATCCTTTGTCCATATTTTCCATGTGTTTAAATTCAAAACTCTTAAAAAAATGCCATTTTGTAGATCCGTTAATTTTTTCACAATCTTGTCGAGAAAAATATCATTTTCTTCAACTAACCAAAAGAAGAATTGAATTATTGAAATCTCACTTTTTCTTGTATATAATTTGGTATTGCACCAATATACAATTGCACGTGCATCTCTAAATTTTGTAGCATCCTCAAACTTTAGTTGCTCTCTAGCAAGAGATATTTTCACACATGCACCTGCTCAATCATGTTCTCCCTTACCATGTCCAACTTCAAAAACCCTCCACATGTGTTATATATTATTTTCCTTATGAACTCTACATGGCCAATAACACATTCTAGCATTCTTATATTGACCCATGCAATTATTAACCATATGAAATTTTCTCTTATTTGAATTCCTATCTCTTTTATTTTTGTAATACCCCTCCATTTTGTTTCTTGTTCAAGTTGCTTTATGTTATATTTGGTTGCAGTTACTTTGATACTGGATACATTTTGTTATGATGTTCTGATCGCTACTATTGAACGACAACTATTATTGTGGGATGTACCTATTTGATTATTTTTTCACATGCATTATGGATTAATGATGTTGTAGAGTTAACATGAGATGTTATTATGAAATTACTCGATTATGATAGAAGTGTCAGTTTCAATGAGTGTATTGGTGAAGAGGATGGGTTTGCATTACTTGCTTGCAAGTGCCCTACGAATCCGTAATTTCTTCTTCACGGTGTGTATTATATGCTGGATATATTGTATGATGTTGTTTACTTGTTTTTTACAGGATTGCAGGTACATGACATTGACTCCACCTAGTTTCACAGGTTTGAGCATGTCGATCCAACAGTTAAGTTGAATGGGAGATAGTAGCTAGGTAACATGTGTCAAGTTTACACCCTAGCCTTAGTGTGTCGTCAGTTGTGTGTGTCGAACTGTTGTCTGTCTTGCTTTAATGTTATTTAATTCTGAAAGATTCTTGATTTGGAAATAGATATTTAAAATAATTGCATTTAAATCATGTTGATGGTTATTTAATTTAAATAATGCAATGTGGATAAAAGTTTATATTTAAATTAATTCATTATATTTAAATTATTTAATTAATTATATTTAATCCAAGGGGGTTGAATTTAGTTATTAAATAATTAAATTAATTAATTAAACGTGATGCAAGAGAATGAAAGGAAATAAAATAATTAAAATTAATTTTGGAATTTAATTTTAACGTGTGGGAATTAAATTAGAAATATTAATTAAATGTTTATTTGGGAAATTAGTTGCAACTTTGGAAATTAATTTATTATTTGAAATTGCATTTCAAATTGAAAGTGCGTTTTCGAAAATTGAAATTGAAATTGAAATTGAAATTAAAATTGAAATTGAAATTTAAAATTGAAATTGAAATATCTAATTTGCATGTAATGTGAATTAGGGTTGTAATAGGTATTTTTGTTTTATAATGAATGCATGTTTTAATTTTAGGGCAAAGAAAAAAAAAAAATGTTTTTAGAAAAATATATTTTTACAGTAGAGAAAAAAATTTGGAAAATTTGCACAAAGAAGGGTTTGCGGAAAGTTTTGATTGTAGAATTGATTGAAGGAAAGATTGTTTGCATTTGTTGGGTTTTGGATTGGATTCATTGGAGGATTGAAGAAAATTCAGGAAATCTTTGGATGAGGCTTGCATCAGAAATTCATCTCTTCTTGTAGCTTCTTGTACCAGGTTTTCGTCTTTGTGTTTTATTGTTCTTGATTATTATTTTTTAAATAGTAGTGATTAAAGATTTGTTTGTTAAATCTGTTTTAGAAAATAAATTTGCAGCCTTTGCTTGTGAAAATTCTTGAGTGAAAATTGTGAAAACTTCAGTTGAATTTAAATTATTTGAAGAAATCGATTATGTTGTTATTAGAAATCAAACATAGAGATTGAACAATGCATTTAGAATGTTTTTAGAAAATGAAACCTTTTGTTTATTATTAAAAATCAGATTTTAAAATCTGCAGGATAGTTATATTTTTCATGGTAAAATGGTCTGGTTGCGTCGCCTATAACTCCACTTATGCAAACTGGGTTGTAAGGAAATTTAACTTGTTTTTGTATTTTGAAATTTTCTTATCCTTGTCAAAAAATCGCAAATACCCAAATTGTAGTTGTTGAGTTATGCTTGAAACATGAGACTGCTGTTAAGTTATTTTCCCATGGTTGCTCTGATAATAAAATAATAATAAATTGATATTTATAAATATTAATATATTATATATTGTTATTATAATATTAAAATATTATTTAATAATATTTTATATTATAATTTATAATATTAAATTATTATATTTATTTATATTATTTTAAATAAAATTTGTATATTAGATTAGTGGAATTAAAATTATAAACATATGGGGGAATTATTGTTTATTTTAAAATGGCATGTTAAAGTTTAATTGAAGGAGTTAAATATTTAATTGTGGAATTTAAATTCATGTGTAAAAGGTCCAATTATTGATTTGATTTAATTGAAAAAATATATATATGATATTGGGTTATAGTCCAAATATTGATCTTATTTTAACACAATAAGTTATGGAAGAGACCAAACGTTAATTTGATTAATTTTATAATGATTTAATTTGCAAGGGTAATTGGTTATTTAATTTAAAGCGAAATGTTTTGAGTTATAGCTGAAAATACTTATTTTGTTAAGAACAATTAGAGAATAAAATATTAATGTAATTTCTCCCCTATCTAAAAAGATGAATTCTTAATTCAGTTTTATCGATATAATGAATTACGTAATGAAATGAGAAATGGATTTAGAGTATCCAAATGTAGTTTCTTCTATTGCCTTCAATGATTATGTCCTTCATGTTTATGCTTGAGAATGGGTTGAATACCTATTAGTTTATAAGTCTTTCAGAGGGTCTGTTGTTTGTGAGGGTTGTCATTGTGATGTCAACCTATTGTGAATTCTCTTGGTAGTGCATGGGATCATGTTGTTTTAAAAGTAAATTCAGGAATTGATTATTATGAAGAGACAATTAATTATTTTAATTTAATCATTTTCTATTTGAACAATTTATTTGTTGAGAATGTATATTTTATGGTTTGAATAAATGGATGTATGTAATAAGAGTTTAGAAAGGGAAACTTTTAGATGAGATTAACATAGGGTGTTGTTGGAAAACTAGAAGAAATATAAGGTTTGGGTTAGGAAATTGAAAAGAATTATTGTAGAAGATTTATGTTAATTTTAAAGGAAAATAATGGATTCGACTTAAATTATTTGAACTAGTCTATCCTTTATTATAAAGGCACTTATTTAGTTTTTTTCAATTAATTTTGAAAGGGCAATAGTTATTATGTTTTATTTCCATAGAGAAAATTAATCGTGGTGACTGGAATATTAAAGAATCTATATAATTGAGTTTATTAATATATATGTTTGGTGTATATATAATATGGAGCATATAAAAATATGTTAAGGGTAAATTCATTATCGTATTTCATTTTAATAAGATGTATGCAATATATTACTGAACAAAGATTTAAAATGGATTGATTAGTGTATATGGGTAAATGGGTAGAGGAACGATATTTTATTGATTGCATGTTCTAAATAGGAAATTGAATGAAATGTAAGATTTGGTTAGGAAATGGAAAGAGTTTACTTGCATGGATTTGTGTCGATTTAAAAGTAAATTAAGAAGTTGTTTTATTGATGAGGCAATCAATTATGTTATTTATTATTTTCTATTTAGATTAATTAAATCATTGTGATTGGATTATGAAAGAGATATGGATTTAGTATATCCGAAAGTAGTATCTTCCCCATGATTATCTTAAAGGATTTAATTCTCTGTATTCAGTAAAGGGAAGTAAGTTTAATTGTTTTAGATTTCCAATAATAAAAGGGGAAATAAAGGTTATGATTATTTTAGATGATATATTTATCGTGTCTTTGACTTTGTCAACACTACCTATTGAATGAGTATGGATTTAGGAAATCCAAATATTAGATTTGATTAATGATTTGAATGCTTTTGTTGCTGTGTCGTCAAGTTGCGTTGTTGGTTTTTGGGAATTAGTGTTAGTCCTAAATTATAAGTCTTCCAAAAAAACCTAGATGATAAGGGCTGTTGAATTTTTATGCCATCCAGTTGTTTTCCCTTGGGTAGTGCATGGCGTCTTTTCAGTTTACTCAGTTTCCTTGAACGGGGATCTTTTGTACCTCCTGTGAAAGGAGTGGACTATGTGATTGTTGCCTCCAAGATGTTTGGAGTGAGTTCTATATTTTTTTTCCTCATTGTTTTGGAGTGGATTATGATGCCTAGTTGATATGCATTTGTGTTTCCCTTGGTGGATTGTTTGGGTGTGTGTTGTCGAATAGAAGAGTGGCTTTTGTTAGGGGCCGGAGCCCAAAGTGGTAAACCGGGTAACCTTCAGAAGTGAGTTAATCAAGTGATAATTAAATTAATGTACTTAGATGATCATGATGCAGTTCACACTAATCAAGATAATTTAACCCTCACTCATAGACACAAGGGCTCGTATAGACTTGGGATGAGTGAGAAGGCCTAGAATGGCATAGTCATTTATCTTGTCAGTACGAGAGGTATTTGATGCCGCATGAGTGAGTATGAGTGCCAAGATTTGGTTGAGGCCACCAGGATTACCGGAGCCTATGAAGGATGTCTAGAGGAGATCTCATGACAAACCTTGCGACGACACTCTATCTAGGACAACTGGTGTTAATTTTTTTATGTGTATGGTTCTCTGAACATACTTGATTATTATTATGTCTGGAAGCAATGTGACCTATGTTAGTGATGTTTGATTTGTACTTGTGTTGTACTTGAGTTGAACTAGATTTGTACTTATTGATGACATTTATTTGGTTATGTCAGTTTGAGTCAGTATGAGTCTGCCTTTGGTTAGTGGATTGTAGATCTTTGTCCATGTTACTTTGTTACTATCTCCTAGCATGGGGGGTGGACCTTCAGGTACCACTTGGTTGGGTGGAACATGCACCAAAACTATTGGATCCCCATTGATCTTTAGTACTTGGTGGTGAGACATCTAGATGGACAGCTCGTGGTTCTTGTTGCAATTCCTTGCATTGTAATATTTTAACTTGTATAAGTTATTTTATCCCTCTTATGTTTATGAGGTGGAATTTTGTAGTTGTAACCTTGAGTACTATTGCCTCATTCTGGGAATGAGTGATGTAACTATTGGATTAAGTTAATATTTATGAGATTGTATCTTGGTTTATTATCTTACTATGTTATGTGGTATGCTTATGATCTATAATGTTTATTTCATAACATTATAATGCTACGGTTATATGTAATATGTATGTGTGGGTTTAAGTAATCCTAACCTTATAGCCTTAGAGGTTGTTGTTAATTATTAAGTGAATGTGTATGTTAAATGGACTTTAGAAAAAAAAAATTGGTTCACTTAAGACATTAATTGCAACTTCTTTTAAAGTTAGTTGGCAGGGCATTACAATTTTTTTATAAAATATATCAAAATAATATTGAAAAAACTCAAATGAATGTAATCAATTATCACTTACATAAAATGGTACTCTCAAATAATTTCTATTATCTTCTCTACTATCATTTGCATGTCTATAAACAATATGAATAAATATAGCTACTTACATTGAATTATAATTCTATGGTTGAATTTCATCTTATGGAGCAAAAGTATAATTTTGAGAAAAATAAAAAACTGACAATATAGTTCCAATTGGGAATGTGCATTTACATAAATGAAATTTATTATCAATCCAATGAGCATATTGAGAGTGTTTAACATATTTAGGTACAACCTTATCTTTAAATTCTTTAATAAATGCATGCACACAAAAAAATTCCACAATTAGCCCACAACATTTTCTAAATTTTCCATCATTTAAAGAATACACAACATTTTTAATTTTTTTACATCCACTAATTGTTGTCAAAATTCATCTAAACTAAATTTATGCATACATTCTCCTCATAATGAAAATTTACCACATCTATCACATTCTCCAGAAATACATACTTTTATATAAAATAATTTTCCATTAGAGGGTTCATAAAACAAACCTACTATAAAATCTTTGATTGTTTCGGGTGGCATATTAAAACCACAAATGTCCTGCATAATTTGGTTAGAATTCAAATTACATATATATATATATATATATATATATATATATATATATATATATATATAATATATTAATAATATTTTTTTTTTACATGAGTCTTATAACAACAAGAGATTAGTAGTTTATTAATTCTAACATACCAAGGTTTACACTTTTCAAATGATCTTTGATTTATTCTAATATTAAATGGTAAGACTAAATCATCTAAAAAATTTTAATATAAGTTCATTTGATTCATATCTAAGAGAATCTTTGGATGAGTTTCATGAATATTGGAACCAACTCTTAATTTTAAGACATATCTAATTTTAGGTGATACTCTTGTACTATCATGTCATTTTTTTTTTATTCAATATTTAATCTCATTACTTAATTTCATATTTGATCTTTGGAGTCTACCACTTGGTTCTGCCACAAAATGGGTTACACTTTCTGGGACATCCTGATTTTTACTAAAATCAGATATTTTTAGAAAATATAATGATTTAAGCCTTAAAAATGTTCCATTGAAATATTTAAATTGAAGAGGCTTTGATCAAACCAACTTAAATCAAACCCCCTTGGATATAAACCCACTAGTTTTAAACCATACCTATAATGGAGTCTCCTCTACACTTATCAAAATGCTAAAAAAATCCACTTTTGATTTACTTTTTGGGGGATCAAATGAATTCATTTAAAACTTATCTTTTGTAAACATGTAGTCCTTATTATAAGCTTCCCAAAAAGTATAATTTTAAATATATTTAATTTTATTATTATATTTATTTTTTATTTCTTGTGAATGTAGGTTTTTCAATGAGCATCAAGGTTTTTGTTTCACACATACGAAAAAATAGGAAAAGAGAGAGAAAATTTTCTAAAAAATACATGTCCACTAGCTATTGATTTCCTTATTCCAACAATTTTTTTTTACTCCATTCAAATGGATACAAAAAAAGTTATGCAATTGAAAGTATGATATACCCAAATTATAATTACTTTGGCTTAGAAAATTAATTAAAAAATATGTATGCAGAAAAAAATTATGAAAAAATATCCATGCCTTAGATACTGGTGTGAAAAATATGTATTTAAAAAACTAGAATTGTATCCTTTCTAGAAAAAAAAGTTATGCAACTGAAAGTAAACATCACTTTTGAAAATGTTGTTTAGTAAAAACAAAGTTAATAAAAATTACATAAAAGGATTCATAATTAATTTTTTAATTTTTTAAAAAATATAATTAGAATCTACACACAAAATCTCACAAATCACTAGTTTACTTCATCTACAAATTCTTAATGGTTTAGCTTCCATAGGTATAAGAAAGTGAAGATCTGGTGAAAAATACCGATTCTAATGTCAAGTTTGGCCAAAAAGTGTAACCCACTATTGTGGGATCACAACTCCAACATTGATTAATTGGATCCTTTTCAATACTTTCTCTTCTTTTAGTATCTCTTATCAAATTTTTAGGATTTACTTTTATACATTTACTAATATTACTTAACATTCTTTTATTTGAATTTTCATTATTAACTAGAGTAGTTGTTATTGCATGATGTGCTGCATTATTATCTTTAGATCAAATTTTCTTACCTATAAAATAAATAACATTAGTAACACTAGATATGAATTATTCTACTGGATCATCTTTATCTTTTGGTTTTACAAAAATACCTAATTTTTTCATCCCATTTCTCATTTTCGTCATTCTCATCAATTACACCATGAGTTGACATTGAAATCCAAATTTATTTCTATAAAAAAACATTCTATGTATTATATTTCTATAAGTTCTCATTTATCTCCAAGAATATTTACAATGAAGGTTATCTGGCACATCTTTTTCAATTGTAAAAAACCCATTTTCATATTCATCCATACAAGAGGTTTCATTTTTACTTGAATAGAAGGGGTTTCATTCTTAATTTTCAAACATAGAAGGAATTTCATTCTCATTTTCATCAATATGAGGTATTCCATTCGCATTTTCATTCTTATAAGATATTTCATCATTTTTTAATTTTTGCATTGTTTCAACCCTAGAATTATTGATACGATCAATGGTGTGTCCAAATTCTTATAAATAACTAAGATACATATTATCAAGACTTGGGTTTGAAGACATACCTAGATAGATTGTTTGAATAGTTGCATTTTCCATATCATTGGGAGGTGGATTTGAAGACATACATGAAGTTGTTTGCATAGGTGTTATTTCCATATCATTCAAAGGTGAAGTTGAAGGCATAGTTGGGTTTGTCTCAATAATTGCATTTTATTCCATATTCACCATATCCACATTTGCATCATGTACATTCATTTCATCCATCATGGTTTCCTAACATTCATGGAACTAGATTCTTCCAGAATTTTCATTTGATGAATCATTTCTCTTCTATCCCTTTGTCTTTTTTCCTCCATTTCTTTACTTTCTTGAATTTATTCAGGTGTCATTAACTTTCTAAATTTTTTTATTTTCTTTTTCTTTGATCCCATAGTTACCAAACCCTCTTTTATAACAAAAAAAGTGATTCTCAACCTATTTTCAAATTTCCATCTCCTTCAAATATTCAAATAAAACTATGTACTATGAAGATCCTCTATTCTATAAACATTGAAATAGGAAAACATCATGGATACATCCAAAAGTTCTCTTTTTCCAAATATTATTGTAAAATGTTCTTATAGTTGATTGCGCTTTAGAAAATTCAACCTGCACTTGTCTCGTCCAACAAATTGAATAGAATATGCCCTAGACAAGTTAGAATTGCAATAAAAAATGTAGAAAATGATGCTTTCAGACTGTACTGCAGAAAAGGAATGTTGTAAAAAAAATGTTATTTATCGGTATTTTCTAAATCAAGAAAAATAACTAAATAAGAAATGCATATGCAATATACAACACATACACGTTCTATTTTAGGAACTCATACGCATTATATAACGCATACATGTTTTATTTAAATAATGCGTACATATTTTAATAGTGCATACAGTTTATTAAAATTTTGAATATCCAACCCACATGTAGCCTTGGTTTTAGGCTCGTGAAAGGCTTGGCAATTCGACCCTTAGCCTTTGACCTGCAACTAAAAACTAAGGAAAATTGAAGAAGAATGTCCAACTTTGGCAGTATGGTTGATGGATTTTTTTTCTAAATCAATCTATAAAATTAAAACACTTTAGAGAACATGATGTCTACTTTCCAAATATATATATTTTTATTAATATTGGATTATATTTGTTAATTTTTAATTAATATCTAAGAAACCTAGTCCTTAAACTTGAAATATTAGGATTTTTTTGTTTTTTAATAACTTTTTTTTGTTAAGTTTATTGTAAAAAAAGTATATGGCATCAATATAAAGAAAATTATCTACACAATTAAAAAATATTTAAAACATGTTCAGTTTAGGTCCAATTATGTTGTTCATACATGTTGATTTTAAAAAACAACAATTAAGGCCAATAAAAATTCAATAGAAAAAAATATAAAAAAAAATTCTCATCAATCTTCATGTTGTTAGCTCTCTTTCCTCAAAAATAATTAGAAAAAATAATTTTATTTGGATTAAAAAGTGGGGTCCGTGCACGTGCATGGTATGGTAAAAAAGCGATTTTTTAAAAGTGGTTTTTATACATCCCTATAAAAATTTAATTTCTATCATCTAGGTATTTCAATATATTACATATTTGGAAACTAGTTTCAAAATGCTAAATGTCATATTAGTGACTTTTTTAAAGATTCATTGTCTAAGTACCTCAAATTTTTAATCCAAGTGTGAAAATTTTGATAAAACAAAAAAACCACTTCCACTTTTTGAGCTTTTTGTGGACCCAACTTCTTGCATCAGCCCAAGGGAAATATTCAGAATATTTTGTTCTAGTATATTTGAAAATATTTTTGTCATACATGTTGCCATCAATGCCAAAGGAGGAGATTGTTGGGCCTTGCAACATGAGCATGAAGTATTGATGGTTTGTGTTGGTTGTTCCTATGTTGTAATTGATGTCAACATGGTGATACCTATATGGGAAGTCTACTTGGTTTACCAGAATTTATTCTCTACTGGTAATACTCTTTTGTGATGGATCAGTGTGTTGGTATTTGAGTCAATAATTCATTGCAAGACCTTTTATGACTCTAATATCTTAACCATGTTAGCATGACTCATTCAACATACTATATCCTAGATCTTGAAATTCGTTTGGCTGTGATTGGAAAGTTATCTTTGACAGAGTTCAACTATGTATTCTACCGTTGTTCTATGCTTAGCATATTGTGTGGTAAACTCCGCATTTTATTAAGGTGAACATTATTATGTTGTGTTTTTGTTGATGGTCTCTATGTTGGTGGTATGATGGGAAATTAATGTGTTCTTAGATCTAGAAGGTTTTTATTTGAGGTCTATTTGTTGGTTATGAGAATTGTGTTCTAGCCTTGGATGACATAGCGTATGCAATGCATTATGAAGAATAGCTATGTTTTATGGATGTTAGTCAGTTTGGTATAATGTACTGCATGGATTAAATGTTTAAATTATGCATGGTTTTGGAAAAGAGGGTTTGGATCATTATTTTTTCATCTAATTAGGCTGACCTAATTAATGAAAAATAGGTACTTGTATATATATAAGACTTTTTTAGGAATGAGAGTAGAGGAGCATGAAGTGGTGTGTGTGGAGGAAAGGTATGAACCTAAATTCTTTATCATTTATGGATCAATGTATATTTCTTGAGCGATTGTTTTGTAAGGCAACACTTCATATTATGAGCTTCATTGGAACTATACCCAACACAATGAAGGTGTATTTCATCAATTCAACCTTTTGGTAGTGAGCCATTTGATTTGTATCTTGGTGGTTAGCCATATTTTGTACTTAGGAACTGAGCCTTTTTAAGGAAAGTGAGTCCTAGTAGTGACCCAAGTAATATTTTATATTTGGATGTAATATATTGCGAGTTAACCCTCACCACAGTTTTTTTCTTTTTGAGTTTTCCATGTAAAAGTACTAGTGTTTATGTGTATGGCTGCATTGATTTTTTCTTATGTTCCTTCTTGTCGATTCAGTTAGATTTTTTATAATGATTAGATGGATTTTATTATGGTTTTATGGAATACTAATTCACCCCCACTCTAAGTATTTTGGATGTTCAACACCATTCACCCATGGGAAAATGGGTCCCATGTCCATAAAAATGGAACATGCATTGCTCAATGTAAAGTGTTATGTATTGGTATTAATTATTGCCGGGTTTCCTCTTTGAAAAATGTAATTTAGACCATGTCCTTATTTGCAAATATTTGGGCCTTCATCTATCTCTACCTATGTTGGATTCCTGGGCACGTCGAGTTTAGAACCCAAAAGGTGATATGGAGATTATTTTGGTACCTATGAACACCAATTTGATACCTATGTAAACAAAGTAAACAATCACAATATTAGATCATATGCAAGGTAAAACTAGGATTCCCCATGAAATCCATTTGCAAAACTTAAAATAGGAAAATGAACAAAAGATGAACAAAGAAAGCAATTAAATGTTAATTAAGTATGCAAACTCTTGATCCCATGGGGGAGTTGGTGTCAATGAGATATTGCAATTGGCCCTTTCCCAACTCCTTTGTAAGCTTTGATGATTTGATGAGTGATTGATCAACTTTGTTGATAAAGAACAAGATGTGTTCTTGAGGAAACCTGCAATAACCTATCTAAGATCTTGCTTTGAGGATGAAGTTGAGTAGAATAAGTTTACTAAAGATGTGGATTTGAAATGAGAGGAAGAGTCTCTCATTTATAGATTCTCAAATTGGAAGAATGAGGGATTTGGATGAATATGGGATAAAAGACCAACCAATGAGAAGTGACCACTTGTCCACATGTGATTGGAGGAGGAATGAGCACATTTTGGTCAATGTGCATGATAAATTCCATTGGATTCAAATTTGAATTTTGAATGTGACATGTTGGAGGGAGAAAGAAATGGAGTTAATGTCACTTGGCTCAATGCACAAGGACATGTAAGAGGAGTGAATTCCTTGTTGGAAGTACCCATCCACTTGCATTTTTGAATTCAAACTTGAGGGAATATTACCTTTCAATGCCATGTGAGGAAAATAGAGATTTAATAAATCAAAGTAATTGATTTATTGTGCAAGTTGCATTCTCTAGAGGATTTTAATGAGAGAGATTAACTTAATCAAGGTTTTGTTTAATTTAATGCGGAATTAGGTGATTTGACAATTTAGACTTAAATAGATGAATTAATTTAAATCAGATTTGAGAGGAAAGGATTAATTAAATAAATGATTTTGATTTATTTAACTAAGGAAGAATATGTTAGATTAAATTAAATAATGTTTTAATTTGTTTAATTTAATAAGATTACTTTAGGGATTTTAATCAAATAAAATGATTTATTTAATTAAACATAAATGTAAGGTTAATTAAATTAAATTGATTAATTTAATCAACAGAGGTGAAAGACTTAATAAATAATGATTTATTAATTTAAGAGACAGAATATGATGAAATGGTGAGAGTATGATTTAGGAGGAAATGTCATTAGTAATTAGGATCAAGTGTGTTAGATCGAGAATGTACATTTTCCATGTCTACAGTATCTAATAACTATTTTTTGGTTATCTTTTCAAGCATGTCGGATAGGAATAGGGATTTTGAAGGAGGCCCTTATTTCTTTAACCAAGTGGGGATATTCATCAAGCCTTGGCACATGGGCTTCAACTCTGTTGAAGAGATCCCCTGGCAGGTCCTAGTGTGGGTTTGTTTCCTGAGGATTTCTTTGGAATTCTAGAGGGAAGATATTCTTTACTCAATCTCATTGCTTCTTGAAAAACTTGTGGGATCGACTACACAAACTCAAGATCGTAAGGTAATTTATTTTTCTCGTATTTTTGTAGAGGTTGATTTAAATAATCTGTTACCAAATTCTATGGAAATTCGCATGGGATCATCTTCTTGGATCCAACAGCTGGATTACGAGACCCTACCTTTTAGATACAAAATTTGTCATCAATATGGTCATTTACACCGCAAATGTCCTAGAAATAAATCCCCCCCCTTGGATACCTCTAGACCTCCTAGGGGGGACAAGGGGAAGGCTCCTTTGTCTAATGAACTTGTAGATAATGCGGGTTTTATTTGGGTTATTTCCTGTAACAAAGGAAAGGGCAAGAAGAGAACTTGGTTGGATAGACAAAATGATGGCACTTTTAATAGGTTTGATGTTCTTAAGGATTTGGTTCAAGAGGAAGGTATCCCAGTTGATCTCTCCTTTGGGGCTAAGGGTCTACATGAATTTTAGGATGAGGATGCAAAGAAAGAGGATCAAATTTTATCTTCAGGGGACCATCAGGTTGAACAACTGGCTATAGATTTTTCTTCTCAGGTTTAAGATATCAGGGATCTCTAGGGGTCATAGGCTCCGAAGGGCTCTATTGTGGTGGCTCTTGATCCCCTTGCTCCTAAGGGGGCCTCAGATTCTATGAAGGGTAACAAAGCTCCTCATGTTTTAGGTTTATACCAGAAATCCTTTAAAAAGGGGCCTCTTGATAAACCGTCAAGGAGTGGAAGGAAGACTGATCAAGAGAAGTTCAAGATTATGGGTGATACTTTGGTTGAGTCTGGGTCTGTGAAACCCATTGATTCCCACTTATCCCACTCCCCATAAACGATTGTTTTATCATGGAATGTAAGGGGGTTTAAAACATCCCTAGACAAAATGCTATTCACAGACTAGTTGATTCTTAGTCTCTTGATGTGGTCTTTATTCAGGAAACTAAGCTTATAGTAGATGGTTTGGCTAATTGTGCTTTGCGGATCTGGCCCCAGGGAAAAATTGTAGGGGGTGCATGCTTTGAATAGTTCTAGGGGGGTGGCTTGCTTCTAGAACCCGAGGGAAGTTCTCCCCTTATGGTGGATTTCTAGTCATTCTTCCATTTCTCTGGTTGCCTCTAGTTTAGAGACTAGAGAGAGGTGTCTTTTATCCAATATTTATGCTCCTACTGATCTTTCACAAAATTCAAATCTCTGGGCTCACATCAGATTCATCTAGGCCTTAGACTCGTTTCTCCCATGGATTATGGCTAGTGATTTTAATGTTGTTACTTTCTTGGATGAAAAGCAAGGTGGATTAGCCAGGTTGGACCCTTTCACAAATCTGCTCAGGGATATGATTGGTTCCTTGAATCTCATTGATGTGAAGCCAACCAATGGTGTTTTTACATGGAATAATAGGAGATTTGGTGTTGAGGCTATCTCTGAAAGGCTTGATATATTTTTGGTTTCCTTCTATTAGATGAACAGTAGGTTCATCACTAGTTCTAAAATTCCTGATTGGAGGGGCTCTGATCACTGGCCTATCAAGCTCTTTGTCACCACTTATGGAGTCACCAAAAATCCTTCTTTCAAATTTCAGTTTATGTGGTTAAGGGATCAGTCTCTGCATGATCTTATGTTGGATTGGTGGTATGAGGGGATGCCTGTCCATGGGACAACCATTTTTATTTTTAGTAAGAAGCTTCAACATGTGAAGTATAGGATTAAGATTTGAAATAAATAATGTTTTGGGAACCTGCATGCTCAAAAGATGGTTGCTTAGTCTAAGTTGGATAACATCACTCATCAGATTCGGGACCAAGGGTTGACCTCTGATCTAAGTAAAGCTGAGTCCTTGGCTCTTAAGGGCTTAGAAGAGTGGGAGCTTTGGGAGGAGATCTTCTTGAAGCAAAAATCTTGTGTTGATTGGCTTCAGGAGGGGGATTGGAACACTGCATTGTTTCATAATTCGGTTAAGGCTTAGAGGTAGGGGAATTCTATCTCCTCCCTTGTTTTTCCTAAAGGGGCTCAGCTCTCTTCCTGTGTTGATATTTCTAGGGAAGCGGTCAGTTATTTTTCAAACCTATTTTGTAGGGAGGCTCTTGCAACTAGGGATGAGTAGAGGGCCATCTTGGATTGTATTTCCCACCTAGTCTCTACTGAGATGAATGGGGCACTCTTATGTCCTATCTTGTTACCTCAATTGGAGAAAGTGGTGTTTAATATGAAAAAAGGTAAGGCTCCTGGCCTGGATGGGTTTCCGATTGAGTTCTTTCAGGAGTTATGGGAAATAATTAAGTTTGATCTCCTTGAGGTGGTTTAAGAATCACATAGGAACAAATATATTCTCAAGTCCATGAATTCTACTTTCTTGGCTCTCATATCTAAGAAGGAGGGGGCTAATCAGCTGGTTCAATTCAGGCCTATTGCGTTATGTAATATTGTTTACAAGATCATCACCAAATTGATTGTTGAGAGGCTCAAACCACTCCTCGGTACTCTGATCTCTACTGAGTAGGGTGGTTTTGTTAAAGGAATACAAATTTTGGATGGTGTTGTGATAGAAATGGAAGTTATTCATTCTATGGCTAACTCTAAGGAGAAGGCTATGTTTATTAAGCTTGGCATGGCTAAAGCTTATGATCGAGTGAGTTGGGAGTTCTTATATAAAATTATCTTGGATTTTTGCTTCAAGCAGGAGTGGGTGAACTGGGTTCTTATTTGTGTGACCTTGTCCTCCTTCTCAGTTCTCATTAATGGGGTACATTCAGATTTGTTTAGTGCTTCTGGAGGGCTCCAGCAAGGGGACCCTTTATCTCCTTATTTATTCATTATCATTGCGGAGGGTCTTGGAAGATTTATTAAATCTCAGGTGAGGCAAGGTATTATCAAAGGTTGGAGATGGAACAATTATCTTCCTTCCTAGTCTCATCTTCAGTTTTTGGATGATACTAGGTTGATGAGCTTGGCTAGAATGAGTGAGGCAGTGAATTTCAGGAGAGCCATAGACATATATTTGAAGGCTTCAGGTGAGTGTATTAATGATGACAAATCCTCCATTTATTTCTTCAATAACCCTCATCTTATTCAGAGCAAGATTTCTAGGATCCTTAGATTTCAAATCGGGTCTCTTCCTTTGATGTCCCTTGGGATCCCTTTGGCTTTGGGATCTCAGCATAGAGTTTACTAGCAGAGGATTTTGGATAAATTCAAGAGTAAATTTAGTCATTGGATTTACAGATGGTTATATTTTGCTGGGAGAGTGGTTCTTCTAAAGACTGTGGTGTAGAATCTCCCCATTTATAGGTGTTGAGTGCAGGTTCCCCTTTCCACCTTTGTGAGGGAATTTGATGCTCTGTCTCGGCAATTTCTTTGGTTAGGCAACCTTCTTTCCTCAAAGTGGATTTTAGTCAAGTGGGATTTTGTCTACAGGCCGAAGCATGTTGGGGGCCTTGGTCTTAGGTCTATGGCTCTTGTTGTCACAACCTTGGCTACCAAGATGTACTAGAGGTGATGCAACAATCAGGATCAGGATTGGGCCAAGATTCTTACCCACAAGTATCTTCCCAGTGCTGATAGCCTTGATGTGTCATAGCTTGCTTTGTTGGGTAAAGGTTCTTGCATTTGGGGTACCCTAAAGAAGGGAGCTCAGCTGATTAAGGAGGGTCTCTTCTAGATCTGTAATAGAGGCTCTACAGATCTATTTTGGTAGGACTCTTGGGATGGCCAACCTCCTATTCTTTCTAGCTTGCCTCAGCTTCAGCCTCTTTGCCATATTTTTTCTGATGCTGGTTGGATTAAGGTGGAGCATTTTAAAACCATCAAGCATATTGGTTAGGCAATGGTGGCTTGCTGGAAGGACCCACAAGAGTGGCCCATGGGTGGCTCTGATGAGGATCGTGTTATTCTTACTATAGTTTTGTAGGGCAACCTCTGTAGCTCCCTTAATGAGAGCGACGCTTTGGCTTGGAGTCCTAGTCCAAAAGGTAAATTTACTGTGACTCAAAGCTATGCTATGCTTGACAAGAACTTACATGGTCCGACTAAGGTGCATTGGTGGAAGAAGGTTTGGGAAAACTTTTCTTGGCCCAAATGCAATGTTTTCTTATGGTTGGTTGCTCAGAAGAAGTGCCTCACTTGGGAAAATCTTCACAAGTGAGGTTTTCAAGGACCTTCTATTTGTTTCCTTTCTTCACACAGTGAGGAATGTACCTCCCACTTATTCTTTCTTTTCCCTTTTTCTAGAGAGATATGGAATATATGGTGGGAGGCTTGGCATCATGGTTGTATTCATGCTACCTCCCTAATTGAATTTTGGGAGAGTTTGGGTAGGCCTCCAGCAAAGACTCCTTTCCTATATGTGGCCTAGTCTGCTGGGCCTATTTTCATTCTTTGGAACCTTTGGCTGTAGAGGAATTGTAGAGTTTTTTGTGGCTCCAAATTGGGAAGTTTTCAATTGTGGAAGAAGATAATTAGCAAGCATCAGGAGACTATTTATGCTAAGTGTGATATGTCTGAAAATACTGATCCTCGTGATCTTGCTATTTTGCAGAATTTGAACCTAGGGGATAGTAGAAGGGGCAACATTTCTCGAAGAAGACCCTATCATGTTAGGCAATAGGTCTATCAGGATGGGAGGTGGATGCTTCCCTCGATGGGGGTCCTAAAGATTAATACATATGGTTCTTGCCGTGGGAACTCTAGTCATGCTAGGTTTGGGGGTATTGGTAGAGGTAATGATGGTGGTGTAGTTTTTCTCTTCTTTGTTTACAAAGGACAACACTCTAATAATTTGATGGAGGCCCTTGCTATTAAGATTGCAGTTGAGCGTAGTTGGTCTTTAGGCTAGAGGAGGATCATTTGTGAGTCTGATTCTCAAATTATTGTGGATATGCTGAACAACCAGAGTTTGGATGATGTTAGTTGGCAATTAGCCTCAGTGGTCAAACAAATTATGAGTCTAAATAGTTCCTTGGATTTTTTCTCCTTTTTTCATATCCCTAGAGAATGGAACAACGTGGTTGATTGTCTAGTGAAATGGGCCTCTGAGAATGTGGATGGCCGAGATATTAGTGGAAGGGAGGACTTACCTTCTGATTATCTTGGGACCCTAGAGAGGTTATTAGTGGAAGACATGGATATGTAATGTTGTTGGTGGTCTTGGTCTGGTGGGCCTCTGGCCTTTGCCTTGTACTTTGGTTTTGATTGAATAATTTTTTTACCCCTTCTTTTAAAAAATTAAAAATAAAAATAAAAATATAATTTAGTAGGCTTTTAAATGAATAAAAAGGGCTTATTAAGGCATAATTAAGCTCAATTAATTAAGAGGGCCTAAATAAGTATGTAAATGTCAAGATATAAAGTTAACAAAACTAAATTAAGGCATTATTAGGTCCAATTTAAATAAGGAGAACCCAAACTAGTGAGATAATGTAAAGGGTTACATTTTTCTACACTACAAAAATAAAATTGTTAAGATATATATTATCCTAAATTCATATAATTTCAAGCTCTAAAATCATACAAAGGTAAAATTAATTTGGAACACATAAAATATAATGTATATTGGAATATGTTCTGAATTGTGCAAAAAGATCAGCTTGTTAATGCCCAATATAAATGGTAGAGATAAATGGATCCATGGGAGGTGGTTAGTCCATGTCACATATTCGAAGGGAGATGTTGACAATTAATACAACAATATCATCAATATAGTCAATTAAATAGAATAATTCAACTATATGAATCATATTTAATTTGATTTCTCGTAATTACATAGAAATGTGGGAGAAAATGGGGTCAAAATTGGCCACTCTTTTTCTAAAAATCAACTAAAGCTAAACTATGATAATTAATTCATTATACATACACTCAAATTTTGAATATATGATAAGACTAAGAATTTTAGTAATTTGAAGTTAGTTTCTAAATTACTAAAGACTACTGAAAATGGCTAAGGTTAAGAGGGTGAAATGGTAGTTTTTTGTCCTTCCAATATTTGAAGCATGTTTTATTTCTTGCTAAAGAAAGAAATTATTTATTTTTCCTCTAATTTTTCCTTGTATAATTAATTGTAGGAATCTATGGATAGATAGAGTTTCCCCATATATTGTATGGGTACATAAAAAATGTAGTATATCATTCAAACCCTAGATTTCATGATTGAGAAAAATTCCAAGAATATTATGAGGATGAGTTACTATGTTTATCATACAATACAACACAAAATAAAAGTCCACATTCAAACCTATAGACATCCATACTTGAAAAAATTAAGTATATAAGAGTTTAATGAACTCAAAATACAATGTGAAGAAAGAATGAAGGTTCTACAAACTCAGAGACCCCATTTTGTCATTTAAAAACAAGTTCCTCAGTAGCCTATTGATCCACTTGATCCTATTTCAATGCATCTTGACCTTTATTTGGTCAATTATGAAAGGAAAAAATGAGATCTTCAATCTATAAATTAATGCCACTTGGTTTGATGGATAATTTAGTGGTCAAGGGGATGCACATATCAAATAATTTCCAGATTTCACAGAGAAATATCATTATGAAGACGATTTCATTTGGATGATATTCTTTTGTAGGTAATTGATGCGAAAGGTAAAGAATTGGTATGATAGTGAACCAACAAAAATGGAATAGGGAAAGAGGATTCCCCAATAGGCCTCTAGGGTTTTTCACAAATGAGTTAGGTTGGTACAATGCCTCATTCACACTAAGTATTATTGGTGTTTCATTCAAATATTGTGGGGTTTGGATAGGGGTGTTTTGTGTGTGATAGAGTTTCTCTAAATTTTGTTAGCTTCTAAAATAAAACTAACTATCAAATGTAAACTAATAGAATGCAAGAGTACTGAAAATACTATGTAAAATAACCTAAGAATGACCTAAAATGCATGTAAACTATAGAAGAACTAAGGAGGGAAAAGATGGTTCACCTAGAAATTGAAGGATGATGAAGGGGAGCTTTGGAATCTTCCAGATTATACTATTGGTGTTAACTGGGACACTTGCACTAGGTTGGGTGACTTAGTCCTCCTACTACAAAACTTTGCCAAAAGAGGTTTTTGGTAAATGGGTACCCAAAAACACAAATACCACTTTTTAGGCCTAGTAAAAGGACTAATTCACCAATAATGGTGACATAGTCCACTTGTGGATTTTTGGAGTCTTGAGGTTGGAATCTCTAGTTTCCCACTTGTACTTTTGTTTCTAACAAAGACCTGTGTCTGAATCTTTAGAATATGACTTGCAAGTTGTCTTCAAGCCCCTTTTAGGTTTTTTTGACTTTGGATGATGTGGATGGAATGATGACACCTTTTAGCACCTTTCTCTTTGACTAGTCTACATATAGACCTGAAGGCACACATGCAAATAGGGGGAAAAGGGTTGGGTTAGAGAATATGGGTTTGCCTTAGTCAAACCGCTTGCTGGTAATCAAACCCTAAATGATGAAATATAATGTAAAAAAAATATGAATGGACAACATGCAAATGTAAACACTCACCAAGTCCTTGTTGAAGAAGTCTGAAGGTATATAAGAATAAGCTCCAATGGATGTTGCTTGAAGTGTTTAGAGTGCTTGAATGCTTGATCCTTTCTTGAGAAGATAGATTGAAAATGTTGAATGAGTTGAGGAGGGGGGAGAAAATGAGGAGAAACACCCTTATTTATATATGTTATTCCTTAATTTCCCGAAAATAACACATCACAGGCTAACCTTCGGGTTTTGGAGATAAATTACCACTGGAAATTTAATTTAATTTTGAATTTTATGCCAAATGGGACTAAGTCACCCAAGGTGGTGACTTAGTCCACTTGGACAAATTCAAGTGGTAGTTATGATTTAAAAGGTGATTAATGATGATTAATTAGATTGTCTCCCAAAACACAGTTAAGTAAGGCCTATAAGTAAATTAAGGGGTCAATTTTTCATAATAAAGGGTTGATTTAGTGATGAAAAGCCTAGGAAAGTGTGAAGATGTGTTACAACACCTTACAACACTTTGTAAAAAGGCTTGGAAAGAGGTGAAAAGGGGTTGTTTATGTGAATTATGTTGAAAGGTTATTAGAAAAGTGGGAAGATGTGTTATAACACTTCAAAACACCTTTGTAAAACACCATTAGGTTGTTGTTGATTTTCAAGAATTCAAGGCATAATGTGAATGTGTTGGCCACATTACAACATTAGATCTAAGAAAAACCAAGCCAAAATCTAAGGGAAAAGGACCAGATGAGTGAAAATTGTCAAGGCTATAGTTTTTGGTGACACCAATGGTTTCCTATAGAATTTTTTTGCCCCTTTGAATCATTTTGTGGCTACATCCTAAGAGGAATTAACTTTCAACCCTAGTGATCTTGTTGAAGAACTAGAAAACTTGAAATAGAAAGAGGGAGAGTCTAGCATGGAGTTCAATCACATGTCTTTTGTTGCTCTTTCAAAGATCCAATGATTTCTAACCTAGCACAAGTACCTATATTGATATGTTTATCAAACCCTATTATTTTATTATAAGTTATAGTTCAATATGAGAAGAATTAAATTTGGTTAGCATGAAAAAATAATATATATTTTTTGATTTCATTGATGATATAAGAAAGGATATGATTAAAAAATTCTTATCCTCAATAATAGAAGTTTTTCATGGTTAATAATTTTATGATGAATAAAACTATATGGAGGTTGCATCAAGTATAATCACAATATAAAGTGATGATTATGTTTGCAAGTGGGTAGAAGAATGTGTTGGTGCAATTTATGGAAATAGTATATATGAAAATTAAAGGGTGTGAAACTATCTCTATCTAGTTCAACCATCTGTTGATCATAATAGTGAAGAAATAAATGATGATTTATAATATATGAATGAGAGAAATGACCTTATTCCTTATTAAAAAAAGTAGATAATGAAGAAGATGTGTATGAAAACATATCATAATAGGAATAATATCTTGTAGATAATTACACAACATATGCACGTGTTGGTTATAAAAATGGTTGAAAAAGGATGTATTCTTCTTTACTCTATTACCTTATTTTGTTCCTTTTTTTGACTTAGAATTTTCTATTGATTTTTTGCATGAGGATAGTATATAAAGAATTTTAAATGAAGAGAAAAATGCATGGATAATTTTTTTTATGGTTTATTATGTTAAATATTAAGAGTTTTAACTTTAATAGTAAGAATATGGTGACTATATGAAATCATAATATGTTAACCTATTTTTTTGGTGTGCAACATGTGTGTCTTCATCATGGATAATGTATTGTACAAGGATCATATGATGGTGTTGTTGTAGATTCAAATGCGGAAGAATAACTATGCCAAAGGTCTGGTTGTAGTAGAGCACATGTCATAATATATTGTCAACATAAGATTTAAATAAAGGGACAATTTGAAGAGTAGAGATCTTCACCCAAATTTTCCCTTCATCTCAATTATTGTGTTGATGAATATTGCATAAGGGTAGATGATAATGAGATATTTTGGTTTCCTATTGTTCTAGAGATGAGGAAATTGAATATTATACTTTCATTTGTGAAGAAGGCATAACTTCTTATAGTGTGGATACAAATAAACCTAGGGAATATTTTATTTCATTTGAATAATATTATTTAACATCAAAAAGTCCAAAAACATCATTATCCCATGATGGTGATATGGGCTCTTTAGATTTTTTCCCTCATATATTGGAAATACCTAATAAATATCCTCCTAAAAAATTGCAACACCTAAAAATTATTTGAATTCTTCCAAAAGAACAAATTCTTCTCATAATCATTTCAACACGACTTCTCCCCCTCCATTTGAGTTGTAAAAATGTTATTGGCTTGGATATAAAATACTTTCTAAAATTGAATATAAGAAAAACATGGAACAATTAGTCAAGTATCATATGAATTATACACCCTACCTTGATAAAAGGGGGTTTTTTCACTAACCTTCTCCTCCATATACGTCACATCCTCCATCATATAACTCATTTATAACCTTTTTTGGTAAGAAAGAAAACATTTTTGCACAAAAGAAATTATTCTCTCCTACTCCTTATCCTATATCTGAGCAAGAGCATATTTTTCAAGGCTTCTCAAATGCAACTTGATTAATCTTCCTCCTCCATAGAAATCACAGTTTTTATGCATATCATTGAGTATAATTTCATTCCACTAATGAATATCAGGCCTTGATTGATAAAATACAACTTTTTGATCTTAGTTTAATCAATACTCCATGAGTTGATGCACCTATTCATTCTAAAAATTAAACTCTCTTTTATGGTGTTTCTTCTCAATATGTAACATTTATAGCTCCATGTGTTTGCTCATTTCCATTCATGGTCGTACAATCTTACATACAACTATATTTCATCAATGGTAGAAACATGGTAGAATTCAACATTTTTTTCCTTTCCAATACACTTGAGGGGCAAGGGTAGCTATTTTTTGAGGTATTTATTATTATCCATGATTAATTATACCCCATTATTTTACTTGAAATAACAACATAGCATGTATTTTGACAATTAAAATGGGGGCATATCACCCTATTGATTTTCATTCGTGTATTGTGAGATTTGAATTTTTGGCATACCCCTTTGGGTGTGGTGATTTATATAATTCCCCCCGAGGCATGGTTATCAATTTTTCCCCTCTGATGTCAAGAATTTATTCATCCCCCATGAACTTAAACTTTTATCTACTCCCTAAAGCATGATTTCCAAATAGTCCATTGACCTGGCATAACACAATTTGATAGCCAATAGATCTATGTATCCTTGAGATAAATTTTATTTATCATTTTAAGCATTTTAGATGTGTATTTTGAACATTCAATAGATGATGCTTGATAATTGAGATAAAATTATGTACTAAGGTATCTTTACTTAGCTAAATCAAATAGTAAGGCTTTTGTAATAACATTTGTTGTTATATGTTCTATGTTCCATGTGCATGTTATGTTTTCTTTATGCACTTATCATGTTTTCTTTGTGTATTCCTTATTTTATTCATTTATTTCAAGTGTTTGATTTATGTATTCCACCTCTTTGCCTCGTGTATTTGGTATATTTCCTCTATGTATTCCTTGTATTCTTTGTTCTATTATTTGCATGCATTATATTTTCTTCACATATTGTTTTATGTGTACTCCATTGATTACTCATTTAATTCCTTATTTATGATTGAATTCTTAATTGTCTTGCATAAAATATATCTACTTCATTTTTTTCATGAAATTGTGGATTGATGCGATTCTAAGTTGGGGTATTGTGCACCTCTCAACTTTGTATCATTCTATCTCTTTAGTGTTTTGATATTAAATTTATTTCTTTAGTGTGGGCATGGATGTAAGATAATACTCTCACTAAAGTGGGGGCTAAATGTAACATCATAAATTAACACACTATATTGACATCCTATATTTTATAGTACTAATTATTTAAATAATGTATTCATTTCAGGCCAAATTGAGAAAATGCATTAAAATCCCTAACATATTGAAAAATTAGGGCCTAAAATACCTAATAGAGGGTGAGGGTTCCCTTGAGGGTATGTGCATTATCATGATGGGCCAAAAAGTGGCGATATGTAAGTAATATAATGACCCATGTGGCTAATGACTTTTTTTTACCCAAAATTGATGAAACGAAAAGGGTTTTTAAAGGAGAATCTTTGATTTCCACCAATATAAATTATGCTTTACTTTGAATTTAATTAATAATTATTATTCATTTTCTATTTAAATTATGACTAAAGTCTTGATTGATAGTCTAATTGAAAAACATTTATAACTTTCAAACGGTATCACATTTTTTAAATCCAAAATATGTGTGACATTTTATGCTTCACGTACTATAGGATTAAAAAAAATAAAAATAAAATCATGAAGCCTTGACCAAGTTAAGGTGGTCAGACATACGAGTTTTTATATGTTTTGAAATTTGTAATAAGAAAATCATTATTAATTATTTACTTGGAAACAAATTACCAAAAAATATGCATCACATCGGGACATGAGTTCTCTACTTATATTGAAAATATTATAAAAAAATATTATCATTTTATTGTGGTTAGGGTGGTTAGACAAACACCTACTTCTTATTTTTTCCTTGAAATTTAAGTACTTTGCATTGAAATTTAAATTTTTCACCAAATAATTTTCTTAATTTTTTAAATAAACCTAGTAGTTTAGAAACTGCATTCAATTTACTATAGATTCTATTCTTACATATGTTTGAAATAATATACATAACTTATTCAAATTTCTACGTCAAGTTGCCTAACTAATTTTTCAAATTTTTATTGCCACTTAAGGGCCTATTTTTTCCATGATGATCATGCACATACCCTTGACCTAAGGTGGCCTATTTTAAATATTATTCTTTTTTGTGGGTCCTTGGAAATTTGAAAAGGATCCCAAGTCAGCCTATAATAAAAAAAGAATCATTTGGAACATGCATACAACAATTTTTCTTTTCGTTTCCACATTAGAAGCTATAGTGATCAATCATGCACTATCATGCTCTTATGAATATGTATTGAATTATCCTCTACATGATAGCTACAACAACATATTATGTTTTCTATGCTAAAATTTTATAGGTATGCAAGAAAATCCTACCATCCATCAAACAACCTTTGGTGAAAATTTATTGTGTGAACGTCCCTTCAATAGAGATTCCATACCCAAGCTAACATTATCCATTTTCATTTGTTGTTATAGTAAATTATTGTTTGGCCTCTAGCAAACCTATTGTAAGTTATCTTTATCATCATCATTTCCTATTCATGGAGGTAGAAACACCAAAATGGGGTTTGACTTATGTATGCCCCTATACAACACAACCTTTCCCCCTTTCTTCATCTATGCAGGTCAAAACAAAATATTCATCAATAGAGGTCATAAGAAAAACTAAGTAAACTAAGGAACATCACCTAAAGTTTACATACCCTGAAAATAAAAATCTCTATTCAAGGGCGCCCTTTCCCTTGATCCCCAAATTTAGGATTAGTTTTTAATCATGAGTTGCTCTCTATCACTATTTTCTAGATTTGTGTATGTTCCATTGATTCCAATTTTTTTTCATGCAATAAATTACATTTTAAAATTTAGGGTTTATGTAAATAACAATAATTAAAACACACATTAATTTTCTCCTCTTCACAACTCAAAAGAACCAAACCCTACTAGATCAACTCTCCTATGAGGAAGCTAGCCAATCATCAAAACCTTGTTGGTTTTTGTTGTAATATAGGGAAAGAAAAGAAGTTGATCCTAGTTAATCTACTAGTTACATATAGCATCCCTTTTCTAACTCTACAACTACTATCCTTTTACATGATTCATATTTTTACATGCTTATTTGTGGATTATATTTACATTTTGTGTACTATTTTCCCTCTTTTTGAATTGATTTCATCCTATAAGTATAATCAATTGAATGGTGAAATACATTTTTCATTAGAATTTATATGTTGAAATTAAGGTGTTGATGTGTACTCCATAAATATTCATCACTATTACTATAATATCATCATTAGGTATGCAAATGGAAATGGAGGACCGAATAGGATCTTAAATGGCTACTTTTTTCCTTCTAAAATCAACAAAAAATGATCTTCAATGAGAAATTAAAGATAGTTATGAGAATGTAACAAGAACAAAACTTGTAGTTCTTTGAATCCATATACTAAACTACTATTATTTTTTAAATAGTAGAGATTAAAAGGTTTAAATATGGGGAGAACACAAAGTTTTGTTGTTTTTTTTAAAAGTATATAACATAGAATTTGGTGTTCTCTAGGCCTAAAGTGTTACGTTTTTAGTATTTCATAAATAGCTGCAATGATTTTTTTTAAACATATTTTATGCCTCTTTTTTGCTATTTTTTTAATGATTATATGATTCTTTACTAATTTAAAAGTGGGAAAATCCTAAAAAATGAAAAATTGAGCATGCTCACCCCATATTTTCTTGGAAACTAATCAAAAATCAACTTTTTTATGTGTATACAATAGATTCTAAAAATTAAAAAGTATAATTTGTTTGAAATTTAGGATGAATGGATAAAAAAAATTAGAAAACACTACTATACTTATGTTTTTGGAAATAATGAAATAAAATGGAAACAAATTAAAGATCAAAGCCTTAATATATGAAAATATACAAAAAATTTACATGGTTAGAAAGGTAAGAGAAATATTGAAGTTATTATGGTATTTCTTAACTCAACATTGAAACAAATGAAAAATTGATGTAGAAAATGAAAACGATGTAGCTACATTTTAACAATTTATAGAAAATAAGACATTGAGCATTGATATGTAATTCCAACCCTTTGCATACCATGACCAAATCCAGCTCTAAAGGTTCATAATACCAAAGGTGTGCAAAATTGTCTTCATGTTTCTAAGAAAAAAAAACCTCATCTCTTTCCATTTCTCTACCCTATATCTCTCAAAATCTCTCTATATCACTTCCTATATATATCTTTATATTTCTATCTCTCTATCTATCTCTTTCTTTGTCTCACCCTCTCCCTCTATCTCTCTCTCTTTTCCTATATATTTCACTCTCTCTATGTATAATAGCTCCCCCTCTCCCTCTCCCTCTCCCTCTCCTTTTACATAGATCCATATATATCCTCCTCTCTCCTTCATTTTTAGATACATTCCCTCTATCCATTCATCTCTCTCCTTGTCCATATTCTCAAACATCTATATCTATATCTCTATTTACCTCTTTATATATATCTCTCCCCTATCTCTATCTCTTCATATTTCTTCTTATCTCTTTGTCTCTCTCTACCCATATATATCTCATTTTTTATGACTCTCTATATATCACTTCCTATATGTATCTTTATTTATCTCTCTCAATCACTCCCTCTCTTATTATCTCCTCTCCCTCTCCCTCTTCGTCTCTCCTATCACTCTATCTCTTTATACTCCTCTCTATATATCTCCCTCTTTCTAGGCCTCTATATCTTTATCTATATTTTCCTCTATATCTCTCTTATCATTCCTATATCTCTTCGTACTTATCATTCTACCTCTCCCTTTATTTCTATCTATCTTCTTATCTCTCCATCTCTCTCTATCCCTATATATCTTTGTATTTCTCTCGATAAATCACTTCTTATTTCTATATTTATCTTTCCATATTTAGATCTCTCCCCCCATCTCTCTCTCTCTCTCTCTCTCTCTCTCTCTATATATATATATATATATATATATCACTTATACACACACAAAATACTTGTTTCTCCCTCGCTATCTTTCTATCTTCCCCCACTCTCTATCTCTCTCCCTCTTAGTATTTTTTCTCCATCACCTCCTTTATCTCACACTCTTTCCCTTTATATCTTTATCTCCCTATATTCCCCTCTCTCTCTATATATCTATATCTCATTACCTTTACCTCTCTTTAAATTATTCACTCCATCTCTCCAAATCTATATCTCTAGATCTCTTTATTTCTATCTTACTCCTTTTCTCCCTCTCTTTCTATCTATATCTTCTTCTACTTATATCTACCTATATATTTATCTCTCTCCCTCTCCCTTTATATCTATCCCCTTACCTCTTTGTATCTCTCTACCCCTACAAGTGTCGTTATCTATCTCTCTCCATATATGACTTCCTATCTCCATATTCATATTTATATATCAGCTACATCTCACTCTATCTTTAACTATCCCTCTTCCTCTCTCCTTCCATCTCTCTTTGTCCTCTTTCTTTATCACTCACTCTCCCTCTCTATCTTCCTTTATTTATATTTCTAGTATATCTATCTCCTTATCCCCCTATCTCTCTCTATCTCTCTCTCTCTCAATGAAAAACATAACATAAGCACATTATAACTAAATAATGTATTATAATGTGACTTGTATTATAATGCACTCAAAAGTGATTCACCTAGGCTCAGTCACTACCAAGAAATAATGTGAGTATGTTATAACATGCTCACATTATGCCTTGAATGGACCAAAAATTTGGTCAACCACTTTTTGGTCCCCCATCTTTCTACACACACCTCATCATATGGAAAAATAATTCCCCTACCAATTGTATGGCCTCCAAGCCTAAAAAATCATTATAATTATTTAAATAATTTGAATTCCCTACCTTCACTCATTTCCTATTTTTTCTATTTCGTAGACACTCAATAAAGCTCATATTTTCTTGTTATTGCATCTATTTAAGAATTCTCTTTGGAGAGAATATATCAAAGAATGAACCTACCTAATGAAATTAAACATAAAGAACATAAAAATTATCTCTTAAGAATTTATTCTTAAAATATAGTATCATGTTTTCTATTTTACTAACAATTTATAAATTGGCTATATCATAAGTCTAGATCTAAGACTTACAAATATAGCATATAAATATCTAATACATTAATTGGGAAATGGAAATGTGTAAGTTGAAATTCTTATTTAAATGAAATGACTAAAATAAAAATGTGCACCTAATATAGATTGAATATGGGATTTGAAATGGAGGGTAGATGATCAAAATGGCCTATAATTGAAATTGGAGATCCATAGGATATAATTTTATGGTCTAGAATATTGCTTTTAACCTAGATAGGGACAAATAATATGTTAGAAGAACACAAATGAAATAGGTTTTATGTCTTTAAATTTTTTTGGATAGTTTTATCATCAACAAATTAAATTTTTGTGTCTACAACCTATTCACATTCACTATTGATGTTGAGGTATGCATAATTGAGGTAGGAGGACATAAAATCATTTGATTTTTTTAGGATATTGTTTCAATTAATCCCCTAGATAATATATTTAAATGTCTCAAAAGAATTGATGAAAACATTGAATGTATACTATAAGAACAAATTTACAAAATGCTTAAACCTTATCAAACATTAACACAAGTTAGTTTAAACCAAGCAAATAAAATGCTCCTATGAGATACCTAATCATGCTTGAAATGCAAAGAAAACCATGAAATACCAAAAAAAAAAGATTAAAAGCATATACAAGCATGTTCATACCCTATCCGATAGTGGGAGTGGTGCTCCTTTGATGTGAAAAGGATGCCCTTTCCCACCCACTAGATAAGCTTTCCATAATGATGAACAAGATGAAATAAAAGTGACAATAGTGTAAATACTAAGATTGTTGATGGATTTGGAGTAGAAATGGCTTCTATTTATAGATTGAGGGATTGAAGAATAGAGAGCTGAGAGGAATGTGGGACTAAAGAGGACCCAATGATATTGGGACACTTATTGCATGGCTAGTGGAGGAAGGTGTGACACATTTTGGAGAATGTGCATGGTTAATGCAAGTGGTTGAGGATTTGAGAGGTGTAAGAGAGATTAATGGATTTTTAACAGTAATAAAATGAATGTGGTTCAGATATTTTGGAAGGAAGTTTTTTGGGCAAGAAATTCAAACAAATGAAGTTAGTGAAGGAATATTCCCTCAAAATATGCCTTTGTGAGGGAAAAAAGGGTAATTAGATAACTAAATAAAATGAATTTCATGTGCAAGTGAGTGGGTTAGTCAAGGGTTTAGGTTTGACCCAAGTTAAGTCAAAACCTAAAGGATGGGTAATTAGGATTAGGGGTTAATTAATTCAGATTAATTAACTTGGAGGAATTTTAGAGGTTTATGATATTTGATTTATTAAATAAAATAAGAGGACATCAAGGGTATAATTAAATAATTTTATTTATTTAATCAAACATGATGAATACTAATGAATTATTCAATAAATTTCTTTATTTGATTAATAGAGGAATTTATGTTAGCCTAAGAATCTATATTTGTCCCCTCTTTGAAGCAATCTACCTACTCAATTGGTTCAAAGAATGATGTTTTCAAGATGAAAGTTTGATTTTTATTTTATTTTTTTAGATGCCCTAGTAGAAATATGTATGCTAGTACACTACCCCCTCGAGAGATCAAGAAAAAAATTTGATTTTAGGGGTGATCTTGTGATAAAGAGGTTCAAGATGGATGTATGGATGGTTAAACTAACATATCTAAATTAAAATGATGATGCAAATGAGATGTTTTTTCTAAGATGCTTAGAATAAAAAATCTATATTATCCTAAACATCTTCAATGATTATGCAGTGCATGTGAGATGGATGATGTTTCCTATTATGATGATATGTATGAGTATGTAGGATGGGTATGTCGATGTTTTATGAATTTAGAATGTATTCATGTCATGATAGGATGTTAGCGTGAAAGATGATAGAAGAATGAGAGCAATCAACCCTTGATTCCAAGAAGATGCAGAAGTCCAAAAAGTCTATGAGTCATTGAGACTTTATTAGATATGATGATGAATGTTGATGATAGATTACTTATCTAGGCATTGAGGATGTAAAGAGCATAAATTTCCTTTAGTTTGATTACACACATAGATACGATGCATCAAGGTACATACTATTAGAGTAATAGGATATTTACTAATGAATTTAATCATGTTGATTAATTAATTAAGTCATATTTACTCTATTTCACTTAAGATAAACTTAGGAATCTTTATTTTGCATTATTAAATTAGTCATGTTGTCTCATTCATTCTGATCTTGAAACTTGTCACATGCTAATTTAATCTTCATCCTAGGGTTTTCACTTTAGGTTTCTATCTTCTTTCTTAAGGATTGACCTCTTTGTAAGTATTCACTTCTTGGGTAACGCATCTTTTTCTTCATGCTTCAAGAGCACCATTCTTGTGTATCTTGATCTCCTTTGGTAATAGTTTATTTACTTGCAGGTGTTCATTAGGATCTATGAGGTCATATTTCTCAACTTCTACATGGTATCAGAGCTCTGGATCTACAAGCTTCTTATTCCTCTTTTGTGAGATCATTCCTTGAAGTCATTTTCTATTGCATCCAACATGAAATCAAATCTCTCCATTGAATCCAAAGCTACTGGAATAGTTAATATTGTTCTTTGTTTTGTCAAAATTGGCTTTCATTTGTCAGATCTATGAGGGTTTGAAGAAAGGGCTTTTTTGCTAGTTCTAGGGGGTAGCTAGTTTTTCAGAGCACTTTGAACCCAAATAGACCTCACCATTGCACTAAAAAGGCACAAAAATCCTAAGATCAACTACCAAATCATCAAATTCTTAGTTGGGAGCCTCTGAGGCAAACAAAATTACATAGTTGGGGTTGTACGACTACCTGCATGCATTACGAGGTAAAAAAATTATCAAAAAACTTATAAATTTTTTTTCTGCAAAAGATTCCTAGATTTTTAATTGTAAAATAAAAATTGTTTCTAAAATCTTTTTAAAAGTATTCAAATCTTTTTGCAAAGATTTGTTGTTTTTCAAAAAAACAAAAAGGGCACAAGTACCTTGCATAGGGTACTGCGTAGGGGCCCATGCCCTTATGGGGAATGGTGGTGGTGGCCCACATGCCCCCCACCACCCATAACTTTTTTTTAATTAATTTTTTTAAAAACAAATCTATATATATATATGTAAAGATTTATTATTGTTTTATTTTTTTTTAAAATAGTTTTGTTAAAAGAAGCCAAGTTGTAAAAGTGTGGCAATGGCCATTTGGCCATCAAATTTAGGCTTGTTGTGTTTTTTCAACGACCATATGGTCATCAAATTTAATGTAGTAGCTATGTTTTTTTCCCTTTAAGGGTTGTTTTCTTCCGGAGGGCATAACTTTTGTTCACAGTGTCGACATTGGGAAAACGGGATATCATCAGAAAGAGGACTCAGAGTAATTTCTAGTGATGTAGGTATTTTTTGGATAATTTTTCTCAGGTCCCTGTTATTTCCAATCAAAGTTGGATCTTCTTTTCTAGAGTTTCCTTCAATTTTTTTGGCATAACTTTTGCATACAATGTGGAAAATGGGAAAATGAGAATATTGTTGGAAAGTTGGTTCAGAGCCCTTCACAGTGGTGCAATTGGTTTCTATATTTTTGTTTTGTTTTTTTTCATAAATCCTTCTTCTCAATTGTTCTCCTTTTTAGACCTTATGGGATCACATTGCATGTAGTTTTCATCTATAAATGCACTAAATAAAGTGTTTCAGCTTTGTATGTGTAGTATTGGAATTCTTGCACATCAATTTGTGCCTTATTATACTCGTGCTATGTTATAAAGTTGCATTGGGGCTGATGTTTGGCTTTTTTTTCCTTCATACCTTTCTCATGCATGTGTCACTTTTTTTTTCAGACCCTTTATATCTACTTGTAATTTTTATGTATACACATTCAAATGTTCTATGTTCTTCTTCATGCACTAAATTTAGACATTTACTTTTAGTGTACTTGTCATACTTCTCCCTTGTTTTTAAAAAAATTCAAAAATGGAACAAGTACCCTATGTAGGGTACTACATAGGTATGAACCTATGCAAGGGCCCGCACCCTTATGGGGAATGGTGGGGGTGGTCCACATATCCCCCACCACCCATAACATTTTTTTTATTAATTGTTTTAAAAAATAAAAACTAAAATTATGTATAGTTTTTTAATTTTTTTTTATTAATTTTTTTTTTTTAAAATAAGCCAAATTTTAAAAGTATGGGGACAACAATTTGGCCATCAAATTAAGCTCATTTTTTTTCTGCAATGTCCATATGGCCATCAAATTTAATGTAGTGATTATCCTTTTTCCCCTTTCAGATTTGTTTTCTTTCGGAGGCCATAAATGTTTCCCACGGTGTCGTAATCGGGAAAACAAGATATCTTTAGAAAGAGGACTCAGAGTGCTTTCTAGTGGTATAGGTATTTTTTGGAGAATATTTCTCAAGTTTGTGTTATTTCCAGTCAAAGTCAGATCTTATTTTCTAGATTTGCCTTCAGTGTTTTTCAGCATAACTTTTGCATACGATGTGGAAAATGGGCAAATGAGATATCATTGGAAAGTTGGTTTCGAGATCTTCACAGTGGTGCAGGTGCTTTGTAGATTTGTCTTTTGGTTTTTTCCAAAATTTATTCTTCTTAGTTGTCTTCCTTTTTGGACCTTATGGCCTCACATTGCATGTATTTTTCATCTATAAATGCCCTAAATAAAGTGCCTCATCTTTTCATGTATTGTATTGGAATTCTCGCACATTAATTTGTGCTTTAATTTGCTCGCACTATGTTATAAAGTACCATGGGGGTTGAGTTTTCATTTGTTTGCCTTCATACCTTTCTCATGTGTGTGTGAATTTTTTTTCAGGCCCTTTATATCATCTTGTACTTTCATGTCTATACATTCAAATGTTCTCGTTTCCTCTTCATGCACTTCTTTTAGACATTTAGTTTCAGTGTCCATCTCATACCTCTCCTTTTTTAAAATTATGGGGGGGTTTCTACTGTTGGTGCTAATGCTTCCCTGGTTTCACATTGGAGTGAGCTATGTATTCATTATTTATTCCTATGTAATAAGTAGATGTAGCAATTTGTTATCCATGCATTTCAGTGAGATGGAAAACTTACCATATGGACACTCTTACATTCCTATTTCTGGAGGCAACCTTCCTTTTTCACATGATTAGTTCTTTAGAATTTTTCTACTTTTTCCATTTGTATCTTCGAGTTCAAGGTGTTTTCCTTTGTTTTCCATCTAATTCGAGTAGTGTCATTGAATGCACTCATGCACACTCTTGTCTTCTTGATCCTGGTCATCATTTGTTTCAAAGAGATTTTTTCTTTTAGTATTTCAGTAGTCATTCCATGACATTGTTTGCAGCTTCTAAATGCTTCAATGGTTTTTTTCATGCTCATTCCTTGCTCCTATCTTTTGGTAAAAATTCTATTGTTTGGAGGCTTCTTAGTCCTTCACATGTATTTCTCTCTTTTGGAGAAGAGTTTTTTCCATATAAGGTTTTCTCTTTTTCTCCTATTGTGAGAGATCTTTTATATTTGTACATGTGTACCTCATCAGGCCTTGTTTGTCAAGACCCATCTTTGCTTTCATTAATTTTTCATTAGTTTTTTAGCTTCTCCCTAAGTTCATGTTAAGGGGGGATGTTAGAGTAATTGTTTATTTACTTGATTAATTTAATCATTTTGATTAACTAATTAGGTCACCTTTACTTTATTTCACTTAAGATAGACTTCGGAAGATTTTTTTTGCATTATTAAATTATTCATGTTGTCTCATTAATTATGATACTGACACTTGTCACATGCTAATTTAATCTTCATCTTAGGGTTTTCACTTTAGGTTTTGATCTCCTTTCTTAAGGATTGATATTTTTCTAATTATTCACTTCTTAGGTAATGCATCTTTTGCTTCATTTTTGAAGAGCACCATTCTTGTGTCTCGTAATCTCCTTTGGTGATAGGTTATTTTCTTGTAGGTGTTCATTGGGATATGTGAAGTTGCATATCTCAACTTCTACATAGACAACTAGGATGAAGTTGTATCTAGTGTGATGGACTTTGACTTAGCAAGCAAAGAGGAAGATCTTGTTCACATCTAACATATGAAAACCTTACTAAGATGCACTTCACAAGTTTCAAATGTCTTAGACCAAAGCACAGAAAGGTGTAACCTATCAATGCAATAGTCAACAAGATATTCAAAACACCTTCCATACATACCTAACAAACAAAGTAATCACCAAGGTTATATTACAAGAACATCCAATAGGCACAACAAAACAAAGATAAGGATAAATTCCCCATTCCTTTCTCTCTAAATTGTTTAGATTAGACATCATCGAGAGGTCATTAGAATGAGAGTATTAAGATAAATCAAAAGAAAAGATTAAGTAAAAAAAAAATCCAATGTTATTGATACCTTTAGCCAAGACTAAACTACGGTGATGCTTGATGTTGATGTCCATTGTAGGAAGAATTCATCCTAGGACATGATGTTATCATATGATTTTGGGATTGACTAGATGATGGGCTAGTGATACCAAGAGTTGACCAACCTGTTTACCTGCTGACTTGGACTTAAGACCATGATGTTGGAGTTGACACTTTCAATTGTCTATACTTGTTTCTAATTGCATTACGGAAGGGTGAAGGTGATGATTGATTTATTATGGATGATTGATTATTGTTGGTGAAGTGAAATTAGATGGATGATTGTTTTTCAAATATTTTGATGTTTTTGAAATGTTTTGAGGTTGTTTTGGGATTTTTTATTGTTTTACAATTTTTATTTTATTTTGTGTTTTGTGATATTTTGACCAAGAACCTAACCTAAGTACCTATCCTAGGGGTCTCGATGGATGATCAAATATGATCCTTTCCTACGTTATACACAAAGAAACAATATAGTTCTACTAACACAAACTTGTTTATTGATGAGATATGCATATATGTGTATTGCTAGTGTATTATGACAGACTCGTTAAAGGACTAACCTAATGTCTCAAGGGTTGATCAATGACTATCCTTTCCTACGTTCAAGCTTAGAGATGTCGTAGTTCGACATGACAACACATTTTTTTATTTTGGATTTTTGATGTGTTTTTGGATTTTTTCAAGGATTTTATAAATGTTTTTGGATTTTCTCAATTTTATGATTTTTTTTGGATTTTTTTATTTTAGGAAAATTTTGAGAATATACATGAATCCGATCCAAATGTAGGGTGTAAGATTGTGCTCCCAATGTGATGTGATAGACTACCTCGATATAGGCAGGAAAAACTGACATTAGGAATGTGCCAATTCGTACTAGCATGGAACATGATATTGAAAGAGGATCAAGCTATGATGTGGATGTGGATGGGTGTTGGAAGGATCCATGAAATGTGATGGATGAAAGATGTAAAATGAGCCATAAAGATCGTGGTGGATGAAAATTGCTTATTTACATGAGGTTCCTTTTAACTAGGTTTCCACCAAGGACCTTTCCCAAAGCACCACAAAAGTGGTTTTCATTAGAGGAATTTTATTTATTTATTGTTTTCAATCCCTTTTCTGATTTTTTTTGCATTTTTAAATTTTTTGCATTTTTATTTTTTTTGGATTTATACCTTGAAACTTAGGCATAAAACTTTATAAGATGGGAGCTATTTATAGGCTCCTAAAAAGGCTTGCCCTTAGGTGTTGATAGATGATATGCCCTTGATTTATAACTTACAATGATGACAAAGGGTCCCATCTAGTTGGGTTCAAAATTTCCCTTACTATCTTTATTCAACACCATTTTTTGATTTTCTTTCATCACGAGATCACAATCTTGAAAGGATTGGTTCCTTATCTTCTTGTTATAACTCCTTTTGATACAATTGTATTAGACTTGTAGGTGGTTCAGAGAAACCATGCATCGCTCATCCAGTATTTCCAGCTCATTAAACCATGACACCTAATATTATTCATCAATGATGATATTTTGTAGTGATATTCTTAGGGATGGGAGCTCAATGTCGATGGGGAGGATGGATTTTTATCCATAGACCAGGGAGAATGCGGTTGGACCTATTGGTGTGTGGATAATTTTTTTGTAAGCCCATAGGGCAGGGTTCAACTGTAAGTTCCAATCATGACCAGCTTCATTGACAATCTTTTTGAGGACTCTTAAGATTGTTTTATTTGTACCCTCATCTTGGTCATTACCTTGAGGGTAGTATGGAGTAGAAAAATGATGTTGGATATTAAATTTTTGGCATAGTTCTTAGACATCATGGTTTTGAAAGGTGTCGCATTATCTTAGATAATGGCTTGTGGGACACCATAGCGGCAAATAAGGTAGTTTAGGATGAATTAGGAAATCTACTTTCCTTTGATATAGGTCATAGGAATGGTCTCTACCCACATTTGAAGTATTTCATAGCGGTGATAATGAACTTGTGTCCATTAGATGAGGTGGGTGATATTTTACCGATGAGATCGAGCCCCCATTGTGAAAAGGGCCAAGGTGTTATAATTAGGTGGAGCTCTAGAGCTGGTGCATGGATGAAGTTTTGATGATGTTGACATTGCAAGTACTCTTTGATATTCATGAGCTTCCTTATCCATTTTTGGCCAATAGTATCTCATTCTCAATAGATTTTTATCCAAACTCATATGACTCAAATGTGAACCACAAATACCATTGTGTACCTCAATGAAAGTAGTCAAAGCTTCCTCAATGTTTATTTTTTCATAAAAGGGTTCCTTGAATTATCCTATGGTGTAGGGTGTCACCTAAGATAACAAAGTGTAACGACTTCTTGGCAAAGGCTCTTTTAAGGTTCAAAGTGATATCAACATGGAGGACTCCTATTCATAGGTAGGTGTATATGTCATGATACCATGGTTTATTGGGACCAATGATTTCACACACAAGTTCAGTCTCTGGTACCTAGAAAGCTGGTATGAGAAGTTTCTCTACCAAGAATTCATGCTTAAGGACGTTGTGTTGGATATCTAGCAGTGATTTGATCATTTCCATGGTGTATGTTTCTTTGTTGTTTTCCCTTGGTATTTTCTCAAGTGTGATGCCAATGAAGAATTCCTTAAGGTACTCCACTAGTTTCTTGTATGGGGTCAATTTTTCATCCTTTGTTTGATACTCATTGTTGACTTAGTTGATGATCAATTGTGAGTCCTCATAGAATTAAAGTGCCATGATTTTTTACTATATTGCAATTCTGAGTCCAATCACAAGGGCTTCATATTCGGCAATGTTATTAGTGCAAGGGAAAGATAACTCATAAGATTTAGGAATATAATTCCCTTGTGGTGTGATGAATAAAAAACCCACTCCTGATCCATGTTGTGTAAATGACCCATCAAAATAAATCTTCTAATGGTCTATAGTACTTAGTTTGAACACAAACTCATCTAGGAATTTTGATATAAGTGGGTTTTCAAAATAGATGGGTGCTTTTGTTAATTGATATGAAATAAATTGTCCCTTGATATATTTTATTTCCACATATTCAATTTCATATTCCGAGAGGATCATGATCCACTTAGCCATTTTCCCCATAAGTGTTTCCTTAGAAAGTAAATACTTGAGGGGATCTATTTTGGTAGTGACTTTTATTTGATGAGATAACATGTAGAGTTTGAATTTTTGTGAGTAAAACACTACTACTAGGCAAGCCTTTTCAATGAAATTATAGTTTAACTCATGCCCTACCATGGTTCATATGATATCTTTTATGGTTGTCCCTTTCCATGTCTAATCATGTTGTGTTAATAAAGCCCCGAGTGATAATTTTGTTGCCGATATGTACAAGATTAGTGGCTTATTCCGAATTGGTGACATGAATACTATTGGTCTCAAGAAGTATTCTTTTCATTTTTTGAATGCTTGATTTCACCTCTCATCCCACTTGTATGCTACCCCATTGTGAAGTAGATAAGAATATGGGATATCCTTGTTTGCTAACTACACTATGAACTTATAGATGGACTTTTCTTCCTTGTAAAACCCTTAACTTTTTCAATGTCCTTGGTGCCTCCATTTCAATAATTTCTTTGAATTTTGAAGGGTCTATCTTGATTCCCCTAATCGGTACAATATACCCTAGGAGCTTTCCTAATTTCACTCTGAAGACACACTTCTTAGGATTGAGTCTAACCTTATATTATTCTAGCCTATCAAAGATGGAACGTAGTGTTACTATCTGGTCTCAATGCTTCCTTTATTTGGCCAATATCTCATCCACATAATATTCTACTGATTTTTGAATCATGTCATCAAAAATAAAATTCATAGCCCTTTGGTATGTAGCTCTATAATTCTTTAACCCAAACAACATCATGTTCTAGTAGTAATTACCCCATGGACTAGTGAAAGATGTCCTAAGTTGATCATCCATGGCTATCATTATCTAGTTGTATCCTAAAAATCCATCTAGTAATGACAAAATTTCATGACCGACCATCATATCCACAATGATGTCTATATTGGGAAGAGGAAAATCATCCTTAGGGAATGCTTTTTTCAGGTCCCTGAAGTCGATAGAGATGCACATACTCCCAATGGGTTTAGAAATAGGTACAAGGTTTGAAACCTATTCTAGATAACCAATCATCCGTATGAAGCCAATGTCAAGGAGTTTCTCTAATTCCATTTTGACTAGTAATTCCATCTGCAGATGCATCTTCCTCAGCTTTTGTCCTATTGGTTTCAATTATGGATATACTACTAGATGATGAACTAGAACCTCTAAATCAAGACTAGGCATGTCAGTGTAGGTCCATGAAAATTTTACCTTTCTTTCTCTCATAAATTTAGCTAGAAGTTCTCATTCTTGAGTCAAAATTGACTCTACATAGAAGGTTATGTGTGGCATCTCTTTAGTCCCCAAGTTGACGGGGTTACACTTCTCTGCCAATACTGTTGACTTTTCCTGATGAATAACACTAAGGAGAAGATTGAATCCCTCATACTTGGGTGCCTCAGAGAGGTTTTGACCCTTAGATACATCCTTTGTTTTTACTATTTTTGGTTAATAAAGTGCCATAGTGTGGTTTTCACTTAAAGACCTGGAGAATACTCTAACATTTTTAGTTTTATGACTAAGGGATTCAATAATTTCCCCATATTATGCATGTGTGTCTAGCTTATTGTCAAATCATGCTTTATGGTCTCCATATGGTATATCATCCCTGAGTCCCATGAATTCTAAGAGAGCCTCATCATTTTCAAATGTGTCTAAAATTGGTGGTCCTTGTTGGTCATAGTCTATCAGTTGGGGATAAACTAGCTTTAATTCATTGGTTTCATTGTTTGACTCAAAAGAAAAAGTGGAAATATTGAATAGGGAAGAGTCCTCAAATAACATGGGTAGGTTAGTGATGGTATCCTCATATAGTTGTATAAGGGTAGACATGTGGATACTGGTAACTGAGGAGGGGCTTTGACTATTTTAACAAGGGTACCTCTTGCGCATATAGTTATCTTCGAAGAGGTACATCCAAGGCCAAGATTCTTTATGCGTTTCTCAACAATGATGGGTTATAATCAGCTATTACTATTTTTTCCGAGCCTTTCATTCTTATTGTATCAAATTCCAAGCATTAACTATAGTCCTTTTTTATCATCATCCATTGTAAGATGAGGCATGGGTCTTTCATCTTGGTATAAGAGACTTGATACATCCTATTCATCTACCTCTTCTCATCCTAGGTCCCCCCAAATTTTGAACCTAGAGGGGTCTACTTTGAAGGTTTGAGATGGTTTGTAACCTGGTTGTGGCTATCCAAGAGACCTAGGAGATTGAGGTAACTCTCCTATCACAAAGGCACCTTTCTTTATCTTGTAGTCTCAACATCTGTTATCTTGGATGATGAATTTAATATAAAAAATATTGGGAATGGAGGGTGTCTTTGTCTTAGAAGTGGAGGCTAGGGTGGATGGGTCTACATATGGATTCGTAGGGCCTTCATCATTCTTGGAAACTTGTGGGATTTTGTAATATTTGGATTCCAGGTTCCTGCAATAAGCAAAGGGCTCTGGGTCACCATGAACCACGACCTCTTGATTTTCATAGGGGAATTTAACACATTAGTTGAATGTGGATGCAACAACTTGCATCCCATGTATCCATGAGCATCCTAGGAGATATTATAAAGAAGGTCAAGATCAAGGACTTGGAAAGTAGTCTCCATGATTGTTGGTCTTACTTGGATAGGAAGTTGAATGGTGCCTTGAGAAACTCTTTCTTGATCATCATAAGCCTCTATTGTGATACCTTTTCCATTTTCAATCATATCTTCAAAAAATCCCAAATTATTTAATAGCTTGAGAGAAAAAATGTTCAAACCCACACCTCAATCCACTAAGACTATTTTGAATTTATTTTTATGTATTAGGAATTCGAGATGGAGCACATGGTTATGAGATGGTTGGGTTGGAATATCTTGTTAAGAGAACTTAAGGAGATGTGGTTTGGTGATATTTTTGACCATAATATGGAATTGATATACATTAAGATCTATGGGTATGAAAGACACAACTAATGCCTTTTCTAGAATTTCCCTACGTGTAGGTGAGATTTTTAGCAACTCCATGATGGAGATCTAGGCCTGGGTCTTTTCCAATTGTTTCTTAGACATTGCAACCACATGCAACTGACTTTGAGTTTTCAGGGGGTGTTTTATCTTGTGTGGATGATCCAAGAATGGTGATTCTAACAAAATGTGTGGTGACTCCACACTCGTATTTGGACCATCTGATATTAATAACATCTGCCCACTCATCTAAAGATGAGACAACATGGTCATAAACATGGTTGAAATTGGCATAATTTTAATGTTTACCATTGTTGTTTTCTTTATTATGATCTGACATCATATTCATGTATATTCTGGGATCTTGATTCCCAATTGGTTGCTCAATAGTGATATTCTTGTCATCAATAAGATCTTGGATCAAGTTTTTAAGCCTCATGCAACTAGCTATCGTGTGCCCCTCCATCTTATGAAAATCACAAAGGTTCTTCTCATTATACCATGGCAGTTTAACTTGAGGCTCTTGGTAATTTTCAATGACTGGGAGAGTGATGACGTTGTCTTGAATGAGTTGTTGCATGACAAATTTAATTGGTTCCCAAGGGGTTTTTATTTTCGTTTAGGGGGATATTTGTTCCTTGTGGATGGTCTACCTTGATCATTGATGTTGTTGATTGTTTGTGGGTTGTTTTATTGTTGAGATGCATTGGGTCATGGGGTGTTTTGGGTGTTGTTTTGAGGTTGTTGGTATGTTTTTTGTTGTTTTTTAATTCTTGGAGCACTGATTACAACCTTGGCATCAACTACACCATCATTGGTAATATATTTTTTTTCCCATGTTTGAGGTTTTTCATTGTAGCTTGTTGATGGATGATTGTACTGATATACAGGAGTCCCCCCTTATGTAATGAGGGATCTTTCAATGTTAAGGTCTTTGGGATGATCTGATCATAGGTGGTGATGTACTGTATTTTGAGATGGAAGGATAAAATTCCATCAAGATTTGAGATGATGGTTTTGACTTGTTATTCTTTTGGCATAGCCCACTTTCTGCTATTGTCCTTGGATCACCATCATTGCAAGAAGGATGTGAAGGTATCTCCATTTTTTTTCTTTAGGTTGGACAACTCTTCAAAGATTATGTCCATGCCCATGTTAAACGAGTAATTTTGTATGAATGAATCCATAATTTGTTGGAAATTTTTGATCTTGAGAAGAAGACAAGCAAACCATTTCATGGCTGGGCCATCTAGAATTCTAGGGAAAATCCTCATTAGATAAGATTCATCATAGGAAAATTCCATGTAGTGTACTTGGAGTTCCTCAATCTAATTTTTCAGGATTTTTGGTTCCATGGTACTTGTTGAATTTTGGTATCTCAAAACCTGGTGGGAACAACTTCATCAAAATGGTTCTGTCAAATGGATAAGGGCATAAATTACATTGTGATTTTGTGGTTTTCCCCAATTTCATGTCCAACCCTTGTTGGGAGAGATTTTTTATTTGAGTAGAAAAATCGCTTTGTGGATTAGGTGGTGGAATGAACATGTTTTGGGTTGGTGTGGTGGCTTGAATGATGGGTGGGGTGACTTGCAAACTTGGTGGTGCATTTGTGAGAGATAGTTGTGCAAATAATGCTTGTTCATTTTCTTGTAGTTTTTGCTGCACCAACAAATATTTTTGTTGATCTTGTTGCTAGTGTTGTGCCAATAATGCTTGATGTTGGGCTTGTTCTTGTGCTTGGTATTTCTACAAAGATTGTTGGTAAGGTTGTTGTTGTAACAAATATTGTTCTTGAGCTTGTCGTGCTTGAGATTATTGTGCTTGATAATGAGCTTTTGCATCTTCCTAGGCTTGTGCTTGTGCTTGTACAACTTGTACAACATCTGCATCTTGAGCAGCTTGGGAATCTTGCACAACTTGGGTAGCTTGCATAGCTTGTGTGGTTTGTTGGGATTGTTATTGTATAGTAATACTTGATATTTTTCTTGGACAACTTGTTGTGCTTGAGCTTATGTGGATTTTTGGGCTTGTTCTTGTTGTGCAACTTGTTGTGCAACTTGTGTGGCCTATTGGACTTGGAATTGCTAGAGTGCCTTTTGATAGGCTTTGGGCCACTTGCAATGTGATGATGTATTGATTTTCCATGTTCAGATTTGGTGGTGGAGGTGGAGGATTTGGAATGGTGTGGGATGGTGTGATGAGATTTTTTTAAGGTGGTTATTGAGGTGGTTGTTGAGTGATGACAAGAGGTTGTGTTGTCAAGGGTACGGTTGATGTGTTAGGTCCTTGGGAGACTATGTTTTAGGGAATCTGGATTTTTGTAGATAGTGTAATGGTTGATTGGTATGTTTGGATTGGTGCCACCTATTGTTGCAATATCAATGGAATTCTTTGAAGATTTTGTATGCTTGACATGTGTTGATTTGATTTGTGATTGGTAGATTGATTTGATTTTTTTGATTTGGGATTTTTATGTTGGGTAAAGGGGACTTCCCTAAACCTTGTATTTTTGTAGATGAGGATGTCAAAGGTGGGAATTGTGGAAATTCATGTGAGGATAATGCATCAAAATTACCCCCTTGTGCAAATGAATCCACTTGTCCTCGTCAAACCATGGGGAGGGAAATTTATGTTCTAAGAGGGTACACCATTGTTGCAGAGAAGGTGAATGAATTGTGGGTGTCATAGAAAATGAGTGGAGCATACAAATGTTTTGGGTCTTGCAGGATGATGTTTTGTATACCCAAGATGGTGTTTTCATCCAATTTTTGGTTGTTTATAAGGAGGTGTGTATGAAGATCTTGGAGGAATGAACTCCCCTTGGTGATCATCGATTGACTTGGAGTACAAGATGATATTAGTTGTTGGATGGGTTGAATGATGTTTTGGAAAGATGGTGTGAATGATATCGGTGGCATAGTCCTAAGAGGTTGTTCCATGATAGTGATCATATCATAATCAAGAGGGATTTTAGCCCCTTCCTTTTCTAATGCTAGCATGTATTATGAAGGATTGAGTCTCATCATTGTACTAACACTGTTTTGGTTATCAAGATTTTGGACTATCTCCATGATTTCATCTTGAGTCATTCCTAGGACATTTTTGGTAGCATCCTCCACCTAGAAACCTCCCTCTTGAGGATTTTGAGGTATTTGAGGAGGATTAATTGGAAGTTCGATGGATATCCTAGGGTTGAATTCTATTTTACTTTGACTTAAATCACTTGAAGTGGATGTTTCTTTGTTTTTATCCATGCTCTTCTTGTGTTAGAGATCTAGTTTGGACCATAAAATGAGGATCACATTTCAAGAATATGGGAGATAAACCTCTAACTTCTTAGGTTTTTCTAAACTTTAGTTACAAAAAAAAAATCTAGGGTGTTTAAGGATCAAATGATGCTGATGAGATTAATGAAAGATGGATGGTGTAAATGATTGAACTCTTTAAGAAACCTTGGAGGAATACTAGAATTTAGGACTTTTGGATTTTTTATTTTAGATTTGATTTGGATTTGATTTGTATTTTGGATAATGAACTCATAAACCCCAATATGTTGGATGTTATATTGGAATAAACTTGTCTACAAGGTGATAATTTAACTAAGTATATGAAGAAGGATTCATCCACACAAACTTAGTCAAACAAGATTATTTTTTATTTTGATTTGAAGGATTACCAAAAGTCTAGCATGAATGATTTTTCTAGGATTCTGAGTTGTTTGTGAGATGAGATTTGATTGATTTTTGGGGGATGGATGTAAGTGTTCTTTGTGATCCTAGATTAAACCTAGAGAGACTTTTCTTAAAAGACCAAGGTATTGAAAAACATTATATACCTCCTATGTGAGAAACTCAAAATGTTGAAAAAGACTTGGATTTTGACAATAATAAAATGAATACAAGTTGGGATTGTCCTTTGGAGAACATTTGTAAGAGTTATTGAGAAATCTATCTCTAAATTGGTGAAGTGCTAATTGACATTTGTTGAGATCTCTTGGACTAAGATGTTTGTTATGATTGAAATATTTTGGTTTTGGGATTTTGATCTTGCAAGAAATCATTTGAACAAAGACATGTCTGGGGTTCAATTTTATTTAGTCTTTGCTTAATGGATTTTTTTTTACCACATCCACACTTTCTTTCTTATATTTTCAAACTAAATGTCTATTTCTTAATTTATTTTCATTCCACAAGGTCCATTATGTGGAAATCAAGAGAATCGAGGCAATAGTTCCCTATTGTTAACTTTAGAAAGAGAAAATTGAGATATAGGCCCAAGTACTTAGAAGACTCTAAGGATAGAATCCCTAGGAACAAGCAGTAATATATGGTTTTTTTCAAAGGTTTTTTCTCTTTCCAAAGGGTTTGAAATTTGATGACCTTGTTGAATGTTTGTTTTCAATTTTTTTGACCCAAGCAAACTATTTGATATTGACGTAATTCACAACCTTAGGATAGAAAATAGTTGGATTCCCACTTGGATTTCTCCAGTTGTGCTTATTTAGAGTGAATGATTAGAAACTTGACCACACTAGCTCCCCTCCATGGCACTCACTTCTACAGGTCAACCAAGCTTCGAATTTCATGAATCTCCCATGAAAACCTCTTCATCTATACTAAGAACCGCAAGTATGTGGAACAACTTCAGAGGTTAGACCTCAAGACATCTACAAATAGTTAAGGATTTTTTATTTTATATAGATTGTTTAATAATCAAGGAACCCGTTCAGAAGGCCACATGAGAGGATTTAAGATCAAATCCTATAAGAATAATCACCTTCTTGTCCATAGGATCTCTTGTAATGTTGAGATTTCGTCAACATTCAAATTTATATACCAGTTGGGAGTAGCTTTGATTTTATCTTGTTATCAATTTGATTCATTCCTTTGGGGTGAGTACATTTTCCCACCAAGGAAGGCTCTCTAAAAGTACACAATGGTGAAGTATTAAATTATTACTTCAACCACCTAATACACTTAGGAGGGAACACACATAATGCCTTTTCTTCACACTTGCATGATATTTAATTTTTTAAAAACCCAAATTCGAAATGTGGAGGTAATCATTTAGAAAACCTAATGCCATTAAAATGATTTTGATTCTTAAGATCGCCATGAAGCATGAGAGAAGTGCATATGCATTCAAATGAGACAAGTTTGTAGAGAAGATTGAAAAAAAAAAACCAAGAAAAATTCTTTCTAGCCCTTAAAAGCAGTAATGAGTTCCTTTTATAGAATAAAATTTGAGTGTGAAGTTGATTGTTAAATTTTGAAGACCCAAAATCAAATCTAGTGAGTTGCTAAGGTCAATTTTAACCAACTTGAAAACATGAAATCAATGGTTAATTTTAAACGCAAAACTAAAGTGAGTTGTCTTAAATTTGAAAACAAAAGCAGTAATAAATGCCCTAGGCTATTACAATAAACATTTGAAAATGATTTTTCAAATTCAAGTTCAATGTCCAATGCCAACTTCAAATTTTCTTGTGATTCATTAATTATAATGCCCTAATTTTTAATGAAAACCCTCCCTCCAAATTACTGAAAATGATGACAATGATCACAAATGTCTTACATTGATTCCAAATATCTATGGATTTAATGATTGTATATGTTCACCACCCCTTTGCAAAGAGTGAGATGACTTTGCAGGATTTAATATCTGCCTCCTTTAATGTTTTTGTATAGACTACAATATGTTTATACATCAAAAATTAGAACACCCAAGCTTGCAATCTAGATGCTTTGTTTCATTTTAACAATTTTTTTTATCAAAAGTCAATACCTCTTTTTTGCCTCAAATGGCTTGCATTTAATTAACCCTGAGATTCCTTAAATGACCTCGTAGATTAATACCCATGGATTGAATATTTCAATGTTAGTATGTAGCAATCAAGTGGCAATTTTAGTCACCAAATGAATCTAGAAGATTTGAAAAATCTTAGCAAGAAAGCAACCATAGGATCTAATCTTCCAAAAAATAGTAGGATTCAAAATTGAACAGGTCATGTATAGCAAAGTGAAGAGCCACCAATGCTTTCAGTAAAGAAATTGCTTTAGTTTTAGGTTGCTATTGCGAGATGAAGCCTTTTGATTCTTTACTATAGGATCAACTTATTCCTAAGCCACAAAGACTGGGAATCAAAGCACAAATAATGGCATGCAAGCTAATATTATAAGAATAATTTATGATTACCGAAGGATTATTTTCAACAACATACTCCATTAATTTTCATTTTCATGCTTGTGAGGACAATTGAATCTTAGTTAACTAACATGTCACTGTGATTTAAACGATGGAAACATGTCACTTTATTCACATACTTGTAAATTAATCACAAAGGAGTAAAAATATGTAAGATTCTCAGAAAAAGAAATATGTGTATATTTAAGATAGAGTAGGATAAAATAAAGAAAAAATTGGGCCAAAGACATGTTGAATTGGATGGTGAATTAGAGCATGTCAGAGTGGCAGGGGCCCACCTAGCTCATGTGAGACGTAATTTTGACCTGTTCAATCCAAAGACCCATTATCTAGAAGCATATATGCTCTTAACATCTCCATGATTGAGGTCTAAAAAGAATGAGAAAGTTTCTTAAGCCATTCGGTGGGATATCACACTAACAGTATATATGGGATATATATTGCTAGTATTTAAGCCGAATTCAACATACAAATCCTTAATGAACTAGAAACGATATAAAAGCAACCCAGGGATTTCAAAAGGTATAAATTATGAAAAACTAATCATCCTTAAAAAATATAATCACAAAGATACTTGTCCTTTGAAGTCTTAATAATACTAAATTAGACAACATTACAGTAACAAGAGAGCCTAAAAAACCAAACTAGAAAAACAATTGAAGATAGCAAAGACACTTTATTTCAATCGAAGGCTAAAGTGGATTGGTGGTGTAATGCCCTCAAGTAACCATATAAAGAGTTGTAATTAACATCATAAGTGAACCAATTTTTTTTTAAAAGTTCATTTAACACACATATTCACTTACTAGTTAACAACAACCTCTAAGGCTACAAGGTTAGGATTACTTAAACCCACACATACATAATACATATAACCATAGCCTTATGAACTTTATGAAATAAACATCATACATCATAAGAATACCACATAACATAATAAGATAATCAACCAAGATACAATCTCATAAACATTATCTTAATCCAATAGTTACATCACTCATTCCCAGAATGAGGCAATAGTACAAATGATTACAATTACAAAATTCCACCTCATAAACATAAGAGGGATAAAATAACTTATACAAGTTAAAATATTACAATGCAAGATAATACAACAAGAACCGCGAGCTGTCCATCTGGATGTCTCGCCACCAAGTATGAAGATCGATGGGGACCCAACGGTTTTGGTGCATGTTCCACCCAACCAATGTGGTACCCGAAGGCCCACCCCCCATGCTAGGAGATAGTAACAAAGTAACATGGACAAAGATCTACTACCTCTAACCAAAGGCAGACTCATACTGACTCATATAGTTATAACCAACCAAATGAATTAACAAGCACAACTCATTCACCATACAAGTACGAATCAAGTACAACTCAAGTACAATACAAGTACAAATCAAATACAATACAAGTACAACTCCAACATCATTGACATAGGTCACATTGCTTCCAGACATAAAGTAGATCAAGTATGTTCAAATAACCATACACATAAAATAATTAACAATAGTTGTCATAGATAGAGTGTCATCGCAAGGTTTGTCATGAGATCTCCTCTGGGCATTCTTCATAGGCTCCGGCACAAGTAATCTTGGTGGCCTCAACCGAATCCCGGCACTCATACTCACTCATGCAGAATCAACTACCTCTCACAAGAACTAGATAGTTGATCTTACCATTCCAATCCTTCTCACTCATCCCAAATCTAAACAAGCCCTTGCGTCTATGAGTGAGGCTTAAATTATCTTGATTAGTGAGAAGTTAATCCTAATCTTCTAAGTACATTATTTTAATTATCACTTGTTTAAATCACTCCTGAAGGTTATCCAGTTTACCTCTTTGGGCTCTGGCGCCTAACAGAAGCCACTCTTCTATTCGACAACACACACCCAAACAATCCACCAAAGGAACCACAAGTGCATACCAACTAGGCATCATAATCCACTCCAACACAAGGAGGATACAAATAATAGAAACTCACTCCAAACATCTTGGAGGAAACAACACATAGTCCACTCCTTTCACAGGAGGTACAAAATATCTCACTCCAAACATCTTGGAGGCAACAACACATAGTCCACTCCTTTCATAGGAGGCAACAAGATGAAACCACATAACAAGGTCACTCCATACAAGGAGACACGGATCCCATAATCCGCTCCTAAACCAAGGAGGTGCAAACATCCCATTCATGAAAACCGGGTAAAACTAAAAGATGCCATGCACTACCCAAGGGAAACAACTGGATGGCTTAAAGATTCAACAACCCTTATCCTCTAAGTTCTTCTGGAAGACTTATAATTTAGGACTAACACTAAATCCCAAAACCAACAATGCAACTTGACGACATAGCAACAAAAGCATTCAAGTCATCAATCAAATCTAATATTTGGATTTCCTAAATCCATACTCATTCAATAGGTAGTGTTGACAAAGTCAAAGACACGATAACTAGATCATCTAAAATAATCATAACCTCTATTTCCCTTTTCATTATTGGAAATCTAAAACAATTAAACTTACTTCCCTTTACTGAATACAAAGAATTAAATCCTTTAAGATAAGCATGAGGAAGATACTACTTTTGGATATACTAAATCCATATCTCTTTCATAATCCAATCATAATGATTCAATTAATCTAAAAAGAAATTAATAAATAACATAATTGATTGCCTCATCAATAAAACAACTTCTTAATTTACTTTTAAATCGACACAAATCCATGCAAGTAAACTTTTTCCATTTCCTAACCAAATCTTACATCTCATTCAATTTTCTATTTAAAACATTCAATCACTTTAATATAATAACATATTGTTTCTCTATCCATTTTCCATATACACTAATCAATCTATTTTTAAATCTCTATTCAATAATACATTGCATGCATCTCATTAAAATAAAATACGATAATGAATTTTACACTGAATATATATATATATGCTCCATATTATATAGACACCATTAATATTCCATTCACAATGACTAGATTTCTCTATGGAACTAAATAGAACATAATAACTATTTGCCTTTTTCAATGTAGTTAGTTCCTAAATTTACTTATAATGCAACCTAACACTATTGCAAACAATCTTTTCCAATTTTCTATCCGGAGTCTATGTCTCATCAACCATCCATTTAAAAACATGAAATTTCATCAATGTATAAAAATATCTTTTGGCTTGTCTATTTGGCCACGCATTCATATTGTTTATAATTAAATCTCATAATTAAAACAAACATTTAAATATAAATATTTCTATAATTTTTCAATATATTTAAATATCCTTTTCCTTATCAATTTTGACCATACATTCAAAACTTATCATTTAAATTCTTCATGCAAAGCTAAATTACACACACTCAAATAAAACAAGGTAAATACTGATTGAAAATACTCATGGATATATATATACATTTCAATATATTTTCTTCAATCATATTAACAAAATAAATATTTTCTTTTAAATCAAGTAATTACTTCTATTAAAAAATATCTTTCTCTATACATTTTCTACACATACTAATCATTTCTTTTAAAACACTAATAATACCCAATTTGCAAACAACAGAATAAAATAAGATAAAATATTATTTATTCTCTCAAATGGATATATACCTTCACTATATATCTACTAAATATAAATTAATATATTTAAATATATTTAATCATTAACATATCTTCTATCCTTTGCAGAATATCAAATTGATTAATTCAAAATAAAATATCCTTTATCATCAATATTTCAAAATATAAATATATTTTTCCAATTAAATCAAATTAATAATTGGACCTTTTACATATGGATTTAAATTCCACAATTCAATTTTAAATTATGCATTCTTTAAATCAAATATTTAACTCCTTCAATTAAACTTTAACATGCCATTTTAAAATAACAATAATTTTTCCATATGTTTATAATTTTAAATCCACCAATTAATATACAAATTTTATTTAAAATAATATAAATAAATATAATACTTTAGTATTATAAATTATAATATAAAATATTATTAAATAATATTTTAATATTATAATAACAATACATAAAATATTAATATTTATAAATATCAATTTATTATTATTTTATTTTCAGAACAGCCATGGGAAAATAATTTAATAGCAGTCTCATGTTTCAAGCATAACTCAAAAACTACGATCTGGGTATTTGCGATTTTTGGACAGGGTTAAGAAAATATCAAAATGCAAAAACCCTTTAAATTTCTTGAAAACCCAGTTTGTGAAAGTAAAGTTATAGGCGACGCAATCAGACCATTTTACCATGAAAATATAACTATACTGCAGATTTTAAAATCCGATTTTTAATAATAACAGAGGGTTTCATTTTCTAAAAACATTTTAAATGCCTTGTTCAATCTCTATGTTTAATTTCAATAACAATAAAATCAATTTCTCCAAATAATTTAAATTCAACTAAGGTTTTCACAATTTTCACTCAAGAATTTTCACAAGCAAAGGCTGTAAATTTGTTTAATTCTTTTCTTCTAATATCAAATTTATTTTCTAAAACAGATTTAACAAATAAATCTTTAATCACTACTATTTTAAAAAAAACAATCAAGAACAATAAAATACAAAGAGGAAAACCTGGTACAAGAAGCTACAGGAAGAGATGAATTTTTGATGCAAGCCTCCTCCAAAGATTTTCTGAATTTTCTTCAATCCTCCAATGAATCCAATCCAAAATCCAACAAATGCAAACAATCTTTCCTTCAATCAATTCTACAATCAAACTTTCTTCAAACCCTTGTGCAAATTTTCCAAAATTTCTTCCCTGCTGTAAAAATGAATTTTCCTAAAGACTTTTCTGCCCTAAAATTAAAACATGTATTCTTTATAAATCAAAATACCTAATACAACCCTAATTCACATTACATGCAAATTAGATATTTCAATTTCAATTTCAATTTTAATTTCAATTTCAATATTTACAACCCTAATTCACATTACATGCAAATTAGATATTTCAATTTCAATTTCAATTTCACTTTCAATTTCAATTTTAATTTCAATTTCAATTTCACTTTTCAAAACCCACTTTCAATTTAAAATGAAATTTGAAATAATAAATTAATTTCCAAAGTTGCAACCAATTTCCCAAATAAACATTTAATTACAATTTCTAATTTAATTCCCACACGTCTATATAAAATTCCAAAATTAATTTCAATTCTTTTATTTCCTTTCATTCTCTTGCATCACGTTTAATTAATTAATTTAATTATTTAATAACTAAATTCAACCCCCTTGGATTAAATTTAATTAATTAAATAAACTAAATATAATTAATTAATTTAAGTATAAACTTTTATCCACATTGCATTATTTAAATTAAATAACCATCAACATGATTTAAATGCAATTATTCTAAATATCTATTTCCAAATCAAGAATGCTTCAGAAATAAATAACATTAAAACAAGACAAACAATAACTCGACACACACAACTGACGACACACTAAGGCTAGGGTGTAAACTTGACACATGTTACCTAGCTACTATCTCCCGTTCAACTTAACCGTTGGATCGACACGCTCAAACCTGTGAAACCAGGTGGAGTCGATGTCATGTACCTGCAATCCTGCAACCAAGTAAACAACATCATACAATATATCTAGCATATAATACACACCGTGAAGAAGAAATTACGGATTCGTAGGGCGCTCGCAAGCGAGTGATGCGAAACCGTCCTCTTCACCAATACACTCATCGAAACTGACACTTCCATCATAATTCCAATAATCTCATAATAACATCTCATGTTAACTCTACAACATCATTAATCCATAATGCATGTGAAACAAAATCAGATAACTACATCCCACAATAATAGTTGTCACTCAATAGTGTGATCAAAACATCATAACAAAATGTATCTAGTATCAAAGTAATTGCAACCAAACATAGCATAAAGCAACTTGAACAAGAAACAAAACGGAGGGTAATGTGACACTCATGAATACAGTCTTAACAGAAGACAAACGAATTTATATTCCTCAGATAGTAAGCATCAATAAATACTCTCAGATTTTAATGCTTGTAAGAGAAGTAAAAGACTCTATATTCATATTGATATGACCAAACATAAAAGATTTATAAATTGATACTTGAACAGAAGTTAAAGACTTTATATTTCTATTCAATGCAGAAAAATCTAAAAAACAAGCAGCATGTAAGATGGTGAGATGGTGAGATTTTTATTTTTTTAACAAACATGACCTCATGGCCCTCCTTCTAGTGCCAAATGTAAGCACAAATATGCAAAATGTTTAAACCTTATAAAAAATTAGCATAAGTTAGTTTAAATCAAGCAAATAAAATTCTTCCATGAGATACTTAATCATGCTAGATATGCAAACAAAAACCATGAAATACCAAAGAAAATCAATTAAAAGCATATACAAGCATGTTCAAACCTTATCCCATAGTGGGAGTGGTGCTCCTTTGACGTGAAAAGGATGCCTTTTCCCACCCCCTAGATAAGTTTTCCAAAATGATGAACAAGCAAAGATGAGTGATCAAGATGAAATAAAAGTGCCTATAGTGCAAATGCTAATATTGTGGATGGATTTGGAGTAGAAGTGGCTTCTATTTATATATTGAAGGATTGAGGAATGGAGAGATGGGAGAAATGTGGGACTAAAGAAGAGCCGATGATATTGCAACACTTGTCACATGGCTATTGGAGGAAGGTGGAGCATATTTTGGAGAATGTGTATGGTTATTGCAAGTGGTTGAGGATTTGAGAACTGTAAGATAGATTAATGGCTTTATAAGAGCCATTAAATGAATGTGGTTAATATATTTTGGAGGGATATTGTTTGGGAAAGAAATTCAAACAAATGGAGTTAATGAAGGAATATTCCCTTGGAATATGCCTTTGTGAGGGAAAAGGGGTAGTTAGATAATTAAATAAAATGAATTTCATGTGCAAGTGGGTGGGTTAGTCAGGGGTTTAGGTTTGACCCAGGTTAAGTCAAAACCTAAGGATGATCCCACAATAGTGGTTTACAATTTTTGGCCAAACTCGACATTGAAATAATTTTTGTTAACTAAATCTTTACTTTTGGGCACCTATAATGGCTAAACCCTGAGGAATTTGAAGATGATGTAAACTAGAGTTTCTTGACATTTTATCTGTAGATTCTAATTTTATTTATTTTCAATTTTTTTGGAATCAGAATGCACTTCTTTTTCCATCTCCCTCGAAAACTAGTTATTTTCATAAAACAACATTTTTAAAAAGTGATGCTCACCATATAATGCATAACTTTTCTTTCATGAAGGATAAAATTCTAACTCTTTCGAAATTATATTTGTAACTCTGATATCTAATGCTTCCACTTGGTTAGATAGTTTTTTATTAAATATATTTTCATTAATCAAGTTTCAAAGTCAAACCAATTACAATTCATACATAACACGACCATTTAATGCGTAAATTTTATTGTATATGGGTATGTGCAGGATCATGATGGGCCAAAAAGTGGCGATATCTAAGTGATATGAGGGCCCATATGGCTAACGACATTTTTTTTACCCAAAATTGATGAAATGAAAAGGGTTTTTAAAGGAGATTCTCCACTTTCCACCAATATAAATTATTCTTTACTTTGAATTTAATAAATAATATTATTCATTTTCTATTTGAATTACAACTAAATTCTTAATTGATAGGTTGATTGAAAAAACTCTATAACTTTCAAACAATATCACATTTTTTGAATCCAAAACATACGTCACATTCTGTGCTTTACATACTTTAGAATTAAAAAAAAAATTGAATTTCAAAAACCATACAAGTTTTTATATTTTCAAAAAGTTGTAATAAAAAAACCATAATTAATTATTTACTTGGAAAAAAATTACAGAAAAATATGCATCACATCGGGACATGAGTTCCCAACTTATATCTAAAATCTTGTAAAAAAATATTATCATTTTATTGTGGTTAGGGTGGTCAAATAAACACCTACTTATTTTTTCCCTAAAATTTAAGTACTACTGCATTGAAATTTCAAATTTTCACCAAATAGATTTATTTTTTTATAAAATAAGCCTAGTAATTTCGAAAATAGATTCAATTTATTAGAGATTCTATTCTTACATATTTAATGAAATAAAATAGATAACTTATTCAAATTTTCACATCAAATTGCCTAATTCTAATTTTTTGAATTTTATTGCCACTTAAGGACCTGTTTTTTCCATGATGATCCTGTACATACCCATACATCAATTTTTTTTTTTGGTTGGATTAAGGACTCCAATATCTGGTGCACTCATATTTTTCAAAAAATTAATTTGATAATCTTCTATTTTTCCACATGTCCAGAATAAAGAGCTTCATTTTTGGTGAAAAACCTATATTTAATAGAACTTAAAAAACAAATAGATAATAAAACCAAAAAATATTAAAATTATATTTGTTGCATAGCTCATTCCGAGGGATACCTAATAAAAGTTGGGTTTGTGCGGTCTCCTCCATTTTCATTCTCAAATCGAGCTTCAAATTGAAAAAATCTAGACATTTTTGGTGCCTCGGAGGGGAAAGGGGAAAAAAGGGTGGTTTGATCGAACTATGGTTGGACCAAACCTAAAAAATATGTTCGGTCGAATTCGGGTTTGGTCCAGCCCAAGTTCAATCGAACCTCTTCAAAATAAAAATAAAAAATGTTTGTGAAGAGGGTTTGATCGAACCTACAAAACTTGTTTGTTCAAACCCCCCTTCCATGAATCAATTTTATTTTATTTTTTTGTCATTTTTGTACTCATAAATTATATAGTTTTTATATTATAATATATAATATACTTATTATTATAATATATAATTATTATTACTTATATATTATTATTATAATATAAAAAGTATATAATTAATAATAATTATATATTATTAAAATATTATTATTAATTATATACTTTTTATTTTATAATATATAATATTAATTATATAGTTGTATTTTATTTTATTTTATTGCCATTTTCCAATAGTTTACTTCCTTACTTCCCCTATGACTCCTTATTTATAATGTTACCTCTCTCATGTTTACGCAAATTGGTTATCAATCTCAAAAATGAATGCAATTATGAAAAAGAGAGGCGAATGAGAACAATGCATTTTCTTAGGCTCCCTTCAAAACTAAATAATAAAATCATGTTTTGCCTCTAAATATATAATTATAATATTAATTATATAATATATAATAATTATATACTTTTTAATCTTTATAATATAAATTATATCTATATAATAGTTATTATTTAAATTATAAATCATATATATTATTGTGAACAACAATCCTACACCTACAAAAAAATGGTAAACAAACACATAATTAGGTCCATATGCAAGTAAGAACAATGATTCCCCATGAAATCTATTTGTAATGCTCAAATAGGAAAGAAAATAAAGAAATGAACAAAAAAAGCAATGAAATCCTATTCTAAGATGCAAACTCTTGATCCCATGGAGGAATGTGTGCCAATTATGTGTAGAAATTGGACCTTTCCCAAATCCTTTGTAAGATTTATGATGGTTGATTCACTTGATGGTGAAGAACAGTGTGAATCCTTGCTCAAATCTATAATAACCTAGCTATGGTGATGGAAAATGATCAAGAAGATGAATAGAATTGCTCTTAATTGAAGATAATAAATTTTTATTCAAATTGTGGATGAAGAATCAGAGGAAGAGTCTCTCATTTATAGATTTCCAAATTGAAAGAGTGAGCAAGATTGAGCAATGTGGGATAATTCAACATCCAATGGCCAAGTGTCCCTTGTCAAGATGTGAATGGTTGAAGGTGTCGGTGTTTTTTTCCACATAGATAGTGCAGTTCTCTAAGAGGTAGCCAACCCCTATCAAGGATGACTGCAACAACTAGTGGCCAACTAACAAGAGTCAATTAGAAACTGATTCTCTCCTACACTTTTGGCTCTGTAGTACCAAGGTGGGTAAACCTAAATGTGTTCATAAGAATACCTCATAACTGGTTAGAACACCTTCTGTATTCAGATCACAATCCCTACATACTCAAGGGGATAGTCATCATTCTTGGTTTTGGCATACCAAAGAATGATTACCGGCACTGAAGAGCAATGGAATTGACACACTAATAATAAGGAAATACCTCCCATAGGAAGACAAATTTTTAATATGTGTTTATGTCCAGTATTTGGATTACCATGCTTAGAGCTTACAGTCTTATACCAAAGAGAAGGTTGCAAACATTATTCAGTGCCTCATCCACTAGACAACGGAGTCATATAGAGTATAATTATGATACTGTGAACTTATCTTCATATAGCCTTACTACCATGAGACACTTCAATACATTAAAATAGTACTTCTTCGTGCATCTTGAGCATATACAACAATGAACATGTAATTGAATTTTTAAGAATTTGATTAACTCCTTAAGTTAAGGAAAGAAAACTAACTACAGTTTCAATTAATTGTTGAAACTGAAAAGAGAAACCCTTGATAACTCCATTCATAATCCATGGCACACACACAAGAGAGTAAACCATTTTAGTTTTTATAGATTTGTTTCAATATTAGTAATTAAAAATTATAGCATACTAACTGTATACAAATCCCTACCTGGGATGATTTCTTGAACAAATGTTCACAACATTTCAATCATTAAAACTATTTGTACAGACTCCAAAGTTTTGGACCCAAAAATTCTAACCCCTGCAATGAGTCATGAAATCTCCTTTATATGATAGGAGAGAAACAAGCATTAGGCTACATTGTCGATACAAAAATTAATTTCAACCTAAAGTGAAATTCAAATTCACATTCCTTATCTTTTGATAACATTATGTATGATCAAAGGAATCAAAATGGTTACACAGTAACCAGTCGGAAAACAATTTTTTGTGCAAAGCACGCGCACGTCCACATCCACAAAATGAAATGGAAGGAACATACACATCCAACAAACCCACCACCGGTCATTATCAAGAAAACACATGGCCCCGGTATAGGCGACCGCTCGAGTCCGCGCTTGAGACAGTGACAAAACCATCTTTCCCTGACCAGCCTTGTCAGCACAACCTCGAACAACTGGACTAGGTGCTAGAGAAGATACAGGTTCAACTGCCAGGACCTCCTCATTTAGGCCCATGAACTTAGTTAAGGTTGCCAAGTAAAGCTGGTAGTTTGAATCAGTGTCTGATTCATCAGAATCTGATATGACCACCGGAGACGAACAACACACTGGCCTCTTTCTAGTATTTCTAGTACCCCGGGTAATATGGGAGTAGAAGGCTCCATCATGACTGGGAACCTTCAGGCCCCTAGCCTCGCGCTCCTTCAATCAATTTATCCATAGAGAAAACAAAACCTTGCCACACATAGGAGAAGTGACCTTCCTACACACAAACATAAGAAAATGCAATGGTAATTGCACGCAAATTAGTCAACATTTATAGAATGGCCCAGCATGCAGGGTATAATTTCTTGAAAGCAATTCAAGCACTCAAACAATTAGTGACCAAGATAGCCATGAATACTTTCAACAGGATGGCACTGTTCGCACACTGGAGAAAATCAAGAGGAGATCCTCTGGAGAAGGAAAATCAACGCTATCAATGACACTAGCAACAGTAAGGCATCACATGCCACCCAAATGAATCGCACACCCCTCCCCTTGAATTACAGCCATTAATTCGGAACACATCTAGAAAATGAGAGGGCCAAGACCAAGTCAATGTGTATTGACAATCCACCTCAACACCTGGGAAAAGGTCATCAAATCACAACCCATGAAGACATGAGGTCAAAACCACACAATGGGACCTACATAGCCCTACTAGAAAAAGAAGAAGGCCATGTGTCACACCCTCGCTAACCTCGCAGTACCATTAAGAACATTTACCCCAATTGTGTGAGGTGTGTGAGAAGTCACAATTAACACTGTTATTAATGACCTTGTCAGTGAAGAGATGGCCACACGTCATTACCAACACCTCGGGAACAAACCCACACATCCATTCATGTTAGATGGTGACATCTGGCAAGCCTCGCACCATTTTGCTGATGCCAACAGGAAAACCTGTGAGGTCGACGAGAAGCCGCCTAAATCAAAACCTGCAATCAGACAATTCACCAAACTTTAGGCAAAACATTCAGGTGGGATGTGCATTAAAAACCTCGGCAGTACAGAACATAAGCCGCCTTGGCAGAAAAAACTGGTAAGTCAGGTGAAAGGTGCTGGTACAGTCACAACCCGAGAGGGATAAAACCTCACTTAAGTGACCGACTACGCCCGGTAGTAAGTCACTATTGAAACATAACAAGAGGGGCTTTGAAACCCTAAATACTAGCTCACATCACTTAGAAAATTGAAAGTGTCCCATCAGTGGCTTCGATTGGGGATGTATGCCCCCTTTCGGTATAGCAAGAATCCAAAATTGCTAGTTTCGCAGACCAGAATACCGAATTACACAAGCCCCACTACAAACAGACTACCTTGTTCTATCAACTAAACCTGTGTACACAACCTTGGTAGCCCCAGGCCACCAAATAAGAGAAATCAAGGTCTATCTCTATCAAAAACAAAATTCTTCATTTTCTAATAAAAAATAGCTTGCAACATTCTCTATCTGATGTTTCGAAACTCAGGAGATGGCAAATATCTTTGAGAATACTATGGTGACTACTTACACTATGCCCCTATACTGATCTAACCAATGCTTTGCCCCACCATTTTAAGAGAAAAATATGACCATGATAAAACTTCACCTTATCCTATTTTTGGTCATATTTCACAGGATGCTGGCTTAGTTGTACTAGGAAATGGAAACTTTCATAACTCACCTAGTCTGTAACATCATTTATTCTAGTATCATCAATCTGCATATTGAACTGAAAATTATCATATAGAACAGTATGCAAGGTATCCTTATTTGCATCACTTAACCAAGATAATACATAGCTTGAGGAGATTTTCTCTTGGAATTCCCTATTCAAGTTTGGTTGCCACTCTATGAAATGAGTCAATTGGGCATGTATTAGGGCATTAAAAAAGTTAGTAGTATTGGCTATATCATTCTTTAGGGAATGCACAAACACATTCATATCCGGCCACTCCATATACATCCCTTCTTGCACCTCTTCATTCATCTCTATATGAAAACCCTTAGAGACAGGTTTAAAAGCATCAGTTTCACTTTGATCAGAAAAGATAGAGCAATACACATTGACCTCCTTGTACTCAACACTATCTGTTGAATATGTTGCTCTATAAGTGAATATTTCAGCACAATCTAAAAAACCCTTACTAATCACATCAATGCCAGAGGGCAGTAACACCTCCATCTCCACTTCACATAGATAATTAGGAAAGACCATAGTTCTAGTGTATTCATCACAAAAATGGCTACCTCCAATTGTACTGTTCTGATTGCAGATGTCACTATCCTTATATTGTTCAACATTTATACAGCTTCCCTATTCCAATACTAATATATTTGAGGTACACTCCAGATATACATCATTTGACAATTGTTCCTTCACTTGGAAACAAGCATGGGGCTCTTCATTCTCAATACTACAACCATTGCCCTTAAAATCATAATCACTAGCTTGCAAAAGAATCTCAGTGATATGTGAATCATAATTAGGATTAGGAAACACAATAGGTGTCTCATTAAAGCCTACATCATTTTTCCTCTCAATTACCTCAATATCTATGCAAAAATTCTATAATGAATGAGCACTACCTTTATTTTGTGTAGATGCATTCCTGGCCGATTCTTCAATCTCTATCCATTGAATCACTTGAGCCAAATTAGCAGGTTTCAATTCCTCTAGTAAAGAACTTAATCCTGATTCATATAGTTCACAAAATAAATCAATGCATGGGTATGTGCAAGATCATCATGGAAAAAAAAGGCCTTTAAGTGGCAATAAAAAGACAAAAATCAGAGTTAGAGAACTTGACATAAAAATTTGAATAATTTCTCTATATTATTTCAAAAAAATGTAAAAATATAATCTATAGAAAATTGAATGCAGTTTCTAAACTACTAGACCTTTATTTTATTTTTTTAAATCTATTTGGTGAAAATTTGAAATTTCAATGCAGTAGTATTTAAATTTTAGAGTAAAAATAAGAAGTAGGTGTCTGTCTGACCACCCTAACCACAATAAAATGATTATATTTTTTTATAAGATTTTAGATATAAGTAGAGGAATCATGTCCCAATGTGATGCATATTTTTTTATAATTTGTTTCCAACTAAATAATTAATTATGAATTTTTTATTACAACTTTTAAAAAATATAAAAGCTCGTCTATCTAACCACCTTAACTTGGTCAAAAATTCATAAAATTCACTTTTTTATTTTTTAATCCTATAGTATGCAAAGCATAGAATGTGATGCATGTTTTAGATTCAAAAAATGTGATACCATTTGAAATTTTTAGATGTTTTTCAATCGGCCTATCAATTAGGACTTTATTCGTAATTCTAATACAAAATGAATAATAATTATTTATTAAATTCAAAGTAAAGCATAATTTATATTGTTGGAAAGCTAAGAATCTCCTCTAAAAACCCTTTCCATTTCATCAATTTTGGGTTAAAAAAAAGTCGTCAGCCACATGGACCATCATTTGGCTTACATATCACCACTTTTTGGCCCATCATGATCCTGCACATACCTGCATTCATAATAATTAGGTCTTTGATCTATATGAATTTGTATTAAGATTCCCAAAAATCTCAAGAAAAACTCATATGGTGATTCCTTCTCTTGCCTTCTCATATAATACAGTTCTGATATGCAAGAAACCTGATCATCTTCACTCAAATTGGATTGGGTTTCAACTTGGGTCTTATTATCATCAAACTACATTGGTGGACTTATAATATTTCTATCAAGAATTTTATCATCACTTTCTTGAATAGCCGGCTCTGACATTCTATTAGTACTGGTTAGGCTAGGATAATCAATACTTGCAGCCGGATACCTCTTCATCATTGAATATTTCATATTATTTTCAATTTCCATAGCCAACATGTATGCTTGGTGTAGAGTAGTAGGTTCTTTATCCCTTAATAAAAAACTCATCCTCTTGTTGAAAGCACCAAGATACACAACCAAGCTTTCACCCTCATTTGGTCTTATTTCTTTAGGGATTTCCCTTAAAGCTCTTGAAAAACTGAGATTAAAATATAGGACTAATTCCTCCTCTTGTATGTGAAGTCCCATAAATCCTTTTCTCAATGTGTTGGGATTAATTCTTTCACCAAATTGTTCCATAAAATCCATCACCAACTGATTCCATGACTTAACAAAAAAGGTAGGCAGATAGGAAAACCAGTCCCTAGCATCACCTTTTAAGGATTGCAGAAACAATTTCATGACAACATCCTCATGACTGATTTCATAATCACCCATTACATCTACAAAATGTTGTAAATGCTTAGAAGCCGATTTTGCAACTTGCCCTATATATTGAGGCAAATACTTCCTAATTTTCTTAGGAATTGAATTAGGGTAATCACTGATACCACTAAACATAAAAAGCATATACCTTTGAGTTACAAAACTCCCCAAAGGGCTTAATACAATGTGTTCCTTTTTTATATTCATATCTGACCTTACACATGGGAGACTACTCAACAACATATAATTATTAGGCACATCACTTGTAATCTCAAGTAGTAGTTTATTAATGATTGACAATAGCATTCCTTGCTTTCCAAGAATTTATGCAATACAAACATGCTTCATAAATAATTTTACATGTTGCACTACTAGAAGTATGGTAAAACCAATTATTGTTCCCCTTTTTATGCTTGACATATAGTTTGGAACCATTTATAGCCTTAATAAAAAACACCCATTATCATTAGAAGTAGTGAACTATTTTAGTTTTGAAGAAATACCTAGTATTTGTGTGCAACATGTATCAACCTCATTTCTAGACTGTAAATAGAACAACTCGGGGATTATTCTTTCATTCATTCACTAGTTCTTTAGACAGAGTCGCCACCTCCTTTTAGAGTATAGTACTTCAAAGACTTTGACAGCCTGTTCTCTAGGTTCTACTAGATTCTAGGTTTCAATACCCATTAGAGAGTCACACCATACCATCAGTAATATCCTTCACATTCATAATCTATTACAGTGGAAGTCTAACACATATCTTCACTTCGAACAATAGATTCTGGATAAGCACTTCCAACCTCTCTCTTTTTTAAAAAATTTCTTAGAAGTTCTCCCTAATAAAATCATCCTTCAATGAATAACTCTAGAACTCATGAATCCCTTGCACAACAAACCATAGACCACAAGGGTATCAGGATTATTTTGAACCATCTCCCTCCCCTTCGGTTCAAAACATTCACTATGTAAACTCAAAATAACATATTATCTAATATGACTCTATAACCTCTTGCAACCGGTGATTCAAAGATTTTCCCAGTAGGAGAAATAATTCACAAATTTTTGACCTCTGGTTATAGAAATAAGTCAACACTCTAATGACTCTATAATAGCACTCTCTGTAACCAAAACTTTTGAGTTGTTCCCTCGTAGAGTCGCCATTATGTTGGTGTTTCTTCCCACACAGACATCATAGTTCTATAAGAGGTAGCCAACCCCTATCAAGGATGATTGCAACAACTAGTGGCCAACTAAGGAGAGTCAATTAGAAACTGATTCTCTCCTACACTTTTGGATTTGTATGACAAAGGTGGGTAAACCTAAAGGTGTTCATAAGAATACCTAATAACTGGTCAGAACACCTTCTATATACAGATCAAAATCCCTACACACTCAAGGGGATAGTCATAATTCTTGGTATTGGAAGACCAAAGAATGATTACCAGGACTGAAGAGCAATTGAATTGACACACTAATAATAAGGAAATACCTCCCGTACGAAGAAATTTTTTTAATATGTGTTTATGTCCAATATTTGGATTACCATACTTAGAGCTTACAGTCTTATACAAAAGAGAAGGTTGCAAACATTATTCAGTGCCTCATCCACTGGGCAATAGAGTCATATAGAGTATAATTCTGATACTGTGAACTTATCTTCACATAGCCTTACTACCATGAGATACTTCAATACATTAAAACTGTACTTCTTCATGAATCTTGAGCATATAAAACCATGAACATGTAATTGAATTTTCAAGAATATGATTAACTCCTTAAGTTAAGGCAAGAAAACTAACTACACTTTCAATTAATTGTTGAAACTGAAAAAGAGAAACCCTTGATAACTCCATTCATAATCCATGGCACACACACAAGAGAGTAAACCATTTTAGTTTTTGTAGATTTGTTTCCATATCAGTAATTAAAAAGCATAGAATACTAACTATATCCAAATCCCTACCCGGGATGATTTCCTGAACAAATGTTCAAAACATTTCAATCATTAAAACTATCTGTACAAACTCCAAAGTTTCAGCCCCAAAAATTCTAACCCCTGCAATGAGTCATGAAATCTCCTTTATATGATAGGAGAGAAACAAGCATTAGGCTACATTAATACAAAATTGAATTTCAACCTGAAGTGAAATTCAAATTCACATTCATTATCTTTTGATAACATCATGTATGATCAAAGGAATCAAAACGGTTACACAGTAACTAGTCAGAAAACAAAATTCCATGCAAAGCACACACATGTCCACATCCACAAAATGCAATAGCAGGAATAGAAACATCCAACAACCCACCACCAGTCATTATCAAGAAAACACACGACCCCGGTATAGGCGACCGCTTTGAGTCCGCACCTTAGACAGTGACGGAACCACCTTTCCCTGACTAGCATCATTATCACAACCTCGAACAACCAGACCAGGTGCCAAAGAAGATATAGGTTCAACTGCCATGACCTCCTCATTTACCCCCATGAGTTCAGCTAAGGTGATCAAGTAAAGCTGGTAATCTAAATCGGTGTCAGATTCATCAAAATCCGATATGCCCATCAGGGATGAACAACGCACTAGCCTCTTTCCAGTATTTCTAGTACCCCGGGGCACTATGGGAGTAGAAGGCTCCATCATGATCGAGAACCTTTGGGTGCCCAGCCTTGCACTCCTGCATTCAATCGATTTATCCAAAGAGAAAATAAAACCCTGCCATAGACAGGAGAAGCAAACTTCCGGCACACAAACACAAGAAAATGCAATGCTAATTGCACACAACTTAGTCAACATTTATAGAATCTCCCAGCATGTAGGGTATAATTTCTTGAAAGTAATTCAAGCACTCAAACAATTAGTGACCAAGATAGCCATGAATACTTTCAGCAAGATGGAATTGTTCATATGCTAGAGAAAATCAAGAGGAGATCCTCTAGAGAAGGAAAATATGCACCATCAATGACACTGGCAACTGTAAGGTAGCACATGCCACCGAGATGAATCGCACACCCCTCCCCTTGAATTAGAGCCATTGATTCAGAGCACATCTAGAAAATCGGAGGGCCAAGACCAAGTCAATGTGTATTGACAATCCACCTCAGCACCTAGGAAAAGGACATCCAACCACAACCCATTAAGACATGAGGTGAGAACCACATAGCCCTACTAGCAAAAGAAGAAGGCCACGAGTCACACCCTCGCTGACCTTGTAGTACCATTAAGAACATTTATCTCGATCGTGCAGGTGTGCAAGAAGTTCTAATTAAGACTATTATTAATGACCTTGTTAGTGAAGAGATGGCCACACGTCACCGCCAACACCCTGGGAACAAAACCCACACATCTGTGCATGCCAGATCACCAAATCTCGCAAGCCTCGCACGACTTTGGTGATGCCAGCAAGAAAACCTGCGAGGTCGGTGAGAAGCCACCCAGATCAAAACCTGTGATCAAACAGTTCACTAGACTTCAGGTGAAACATTCAAGTGGGACTTGCATTAAAACCCCCGATGGTACAGAGCATAAGCTGCCTTGGCAAAAAAAATTGGTAAGTCAGGTGAAATGGGCCAATACAGTCATGACCCGAGAGGGATAAAACCTCACTTAAGTGACCAGCTACACCCGATAGTAAGTCATTATTGAAACATAACAAGAGGGGCTTTGAAACCCCAAATCCCAACTTGCATCACTTAGAAAATTGAAAGTGTCCCATCAAAAGATTTTGCACATTTTGATCAAAGTGCCAATAAAAGATATTAGGTGGAATTTTAAATTTAAGAAATGACATGTGAGAGGGAAAAAAAAATAAAATAAATTCCACTTGGCTCAATGCACAAGGGAATTTAAGAGGAGTGAATGCTTTGTTAGAAGGACAAATCCACTTGGATTTGAATTCAAATTTCAAAGAATATTTCTCTTTTATTCCATGTTGAGAGAAAATAGGCAATTTAATAAATCAAAGTAATTGATTTATTGTGCAAGTTGCATTCTCTAGTGAATGCGACATGTTTTAGGATTAAATTAATCACGGGTTAATTAATTTAATGAGGAATCAAGAGATGTGACAATTTAGACTTAAATTTATGAATTGATTTAAATCATAAATTTAGAGGAAGGATTTTAATTAAATAAATATTTTGATTTATTTAACTAAAGGGGATAATACTAGATTAAATTCAATAAGGTTTAATTTATTCAATTTAATAAGAAGATTTTAGAGAATTAATTTAAATAAAATTAATTATTTAAATGAATAGAGATAGGGATTAATTAATTTAATCAGCAGAGGAGAAAGACATAATTAAATAATGATTTATTTAATTAAGGGATGAAAGATGACGATAACCCGAGAGTATGATCTAGGAAGAAATGATGCTAGTAATCAGGATCAAGTGTGTCAGTCAATTTTCCATGTCTAGAAATATACTATATACTTATATATTATTTATAATTATAAATAATATATTATATACTTATATATTATAAATAAGCACAAAAATGTAAGAATACAGAGAAGCCACAACGATGATACTGGACATTGAAATGTACAATAGATCAAACAAGAAACAAAGGGATTGATCTACATACCTAGGGACTTATGATTCAACCTTCACCCCTCTAATCACTTCTAAACAAATTCTCTACCAATAATATCATTCCTAGTGTTCCAAAATTTCCCACTCTCTCCTTATTTAACATGGAGGAGGTGTGAATGAATGAAATTATGAAAAAGAGAGGAAAATGAGAATAGTACATGTTCTTAACCCTTCATGATTGTAAGGTAATTAATCATCCATGTATGAAATTAAATCATGAAAAGGACATGGATTTTAACTCTCATAAAATCATGTTTTTCCCCTAATAAAAAGAAAACAATTAGAGGTTGCTCGCTCATTTTAGCCCAGCCACTTTCAATCCTTGCACCCCATTTAGTCACCTATAGTTTGAGTGACAATCTTGTGTTAATTTGATGAAGGATATCCTCAAAGATTTGATACTAGGATTCTTCATCTTGATTGTTGAATTTATGCTTAAAGCCTTACCTTTTGATCATGAGAACCATGAGAACGTGGATTTAGAAAAGATATTATAACTGGTTTTGATGTAATTTTTAAAAACATTATAGAATGACTACACTAGAGTTTGTTAGCTAACCAAATGAACATGAGTTTCTAGAGAGAAATGATGAGGTAGTAATGCCAAGATTTCTTTAGCTACCCAAATGGACAAGAGTTTCTAGGAACTATTTTAGCTCTCTAGGACTGGACAACTCCTAATAAAACTTATTAGGAATCTTCAACCAATGAAATTTAGCTTTTATATAAGCTATTTAATGAGTATAGGCACTAGTTGTATGATTATAGTAGGGCATATTAGCAATTTATAACAAGTAGAGAGGTAGAAAGAAGGGTTAAATCTCCAAATCTATGGAAACATAAATGAGTTTGAAGTTCATCATAACATATGAGCTATGATGATTATAGATTCATACACATTATTTCATGCATTTGGTAGATCTATTCCACCATAAAATACAACCATTTTAAGAAGTTGGTGGAGGTTTCACATGGATTTTCTGGTGTGATATTATGTATTAAAGTGGAGAAGAAATAAGAAAAAATTATATTTTCTTCACCTCATTCTTCTCAAAATTTTAGAGTATTTGAATAGCATAGTATTCTTTCAAGTCTCTATTAGAATTGAATAGAAACTCACAACAAAGAAGAAATAGTGAGAACATTATATCTCTATCAGTTATCTTAATTACATGTTCAAAAGAATTATAGGGGTATAGGGAGGGAGATGGTGAGAGATAAAAGGTATAGGGTTTAAGGGTTAAGGATTAAGGGTAGAGGGGAGCTCTAGATAGGAGTGAGTGAGTGAGAGAGAGAGGGTTTAAGGGTTTAAGGCTTAAGAATAGACGGTAGATGGGATCTATAGATAGGAGTGAGTGTGTGAGAGACAAAGTGGGTTTAGGAGGGAGAGACTTGAGAGAGAGAGGGGTGAGTGGGAGAGACATAAAGGGTAGAGGGTACAAGGGTTTAGGGTTTAAGGGTTAAGGGTAGAGGGGAGAGAGGGGGAGGGGGTAGGAGGGAAAGACTTGAGAGAGAGGGGGGGAGGGATTGGGAGAGATATAGAGTAGAGGGTTTAAGACCCATTCAAGGTTGAAGGGTTAAGGGTAGAGGGTAGAGGGGAGCTTGAGATAGAAGGAACTTGAGTGAGTGAGAGAGAAAGACTTAAGAGAGAGAAAGGGTAGGAGGGAGAGACTTGAGAGAGAGGGAGGGAGTGGGAGAGAGATAGAGGGTACAAAGGTTAAAGGGTGGAGGGTTTAAGGGGAGAGGGGAGAGAGATATATGGAGTGTGTGAGAGAGAGAGAGGAAGCTTAGGGGTAGGAGAGAGAGACTTGAGAGAGATATAGGGAGGGAGTGGGAGAGAGATAGAGGGTATAGGATTAAGGGTAGAGTGTATAGGGTTTAAGGGTAGAGGGGAGCTCGAGATAGAAGGAGTGAGTGAGAGAAAGAGAGGGTTTAAGGGTTTAAGGCTAGAGAGGAGCTAAATATAGAAGAAGTAAGTGAGAGAGAGAGAGCATTTGAAGGTTTAAGGATAGAGTGGAGCTCAAGATAGGAGTGATTGAGTGATAGAGATAGGGTTTAAGGGTTTAAGGCTAGATGGAATCTCGAGATAGGAGTGACTGAGAGAGAGAGAGAGAGGGTTTAGGGGATCAAAATACTTAAGGGTAGAGGGTAGAGGGGACCTAGAGATATAAGGAGTGAGTGTGTGAGAGAGAGATAGAGAGTGGGTATAGGAGGGAGAGACTTGAGAGAGAGGACAAGAGTGGGAGAGAGATAAAGGGTAGAGGGTACAATGGTTTAGCGTAGACGGGAGAGAGGGAGAGGGTGTAGGAGGGGAGACTTGAGAGAGAGAGGGGGAAGGAGTGGGAGAGAGATATAGGGTAGAGGGGAGATTGAGATAGGAGTTATTATGTGAGAGAGAGACCTAAGAGAGGGAGATGGTAGGAGGGAAAGATTAGAGAGAGAGAGAGGGAATGGGATAGAGATAGAGGGTATAGGGTTAAGAGTAGAGGGTAGAGGGTTTAAGGTTTAGGGGTTAAGGGTAGAGGGTATAGGGTTTGAGGGTGTAGGGATAGAGGGTAGAGGGTAGAGGGTAGAGGGGAGAGAGATAGGAGTGAGTGTGTGGGAGAGAGAGAGATACTTGAGAGAGGGAGAGGGGGTTTGAGTGAGAGACTTGAGAAAAAGAGAGGGGGGGAGTAGGAGAGTTATAAAGGGTAGAGGGAAAAAGGGTTTAGGGTTTAGGGTTAAGGGTTAATGGTAGAGGGGAGAGAGGGATTCATATAGAAGTCATTTAAATACTGATTTGGAAACTATATGGGAACATTTTATTTCCATTTTTGGTATTTTTTTGTGAATTAAATTGATGATAACTTAATTTTTTTATTTGCATTGATTTTTGTTTTAAATATGTATGCACAAATTTTATAATTAGATAATACTTAATTTTAGAAAACATAATTGACCATGGAACAATTCGATGGAACAAATATAATTTCTATATAATATTCTTGAACTTAAGAATTCCATGAAACAAATATAAGTTGTATATAATTTAAATTTCTAGGAAAAATGATTATTAAAAACTTCACTAGGTTTCATATAAGTATTGAAAGCATATATATGGGTTTAGATGCAAGCAAAAAAAGTGAGAGATTATGCTATAAGTGTAACTTTTAAATTTCAAATGAAATCAAAGATTCTTGAACTTAATAATTCTAGGAAACAAATATGTACATATAATTGGAATTTACACAAAATGATTTACAACTATGTACAAGTTACTATATGCAGAATATGTCAGTTTTCTCTCGAAGATGTGCCAACCAAATTTGATGAAAAGTGTTTATTACACCATTCAACAATATCATTTTCATTGTCTATATGATATTTTGGATAACTCAGTTCATTCTTTCTTAAATCTTGTCTGATGCAAGCTCCTGCTCCATCATGCTCACCATTTCCATGCCCGCTCTCAAAAAAATTCCAAACATGTGGTATTTTGTAGATTTTATGATATTTGCAAAGTGCATAGAATGGTTGTGAAGATTTGAATTGTGCCACACATCCATCTGAGCATAAAAAAATATTTTCAAATTTTGCACCCCTTCTCATGTTCTCAAAAATAAATTGTAAAGAAATGTTGTACAAAAATCGTGACATGCTCTTTATGATCACTAATATAAAAGTGGCATTCTTTCTTAATGTATCATTTGTCATCTATACTCTCAACACCATCCAATTCTGATTGTGCATTTTGATAACACACATTAACCATAATAGTGATATGCTTTGAAAAGTAATACTCTGATTGAATATCCTTTTGTTGTACGAAGGACTAATTTTCTACATAATCAACTACTGATAGAAGTGTTCCAAGTGGGAAAGTATCTCTCAAAGTTTGGAATTATTGTTCTTTTCACTTAGAAAAAGTGGAATGTTGTATGTATGGTTGTATTGAAATTTTCAAAAATATTCCATAAATTTTCCAATAGGAATCTCCTCTTCTACATAGTTCAACCTTGTGGATTCTTTCCCAATTTTTTTTTGAAACTTTGCATGTACCTATGTGAGTAAAATATGTGAATAATTAATAAACCACACAATCAATGAAACATTACATTAGAGACTTCAAATAAAAATATAATCAAATTGAAAAAATAATCTCTCTAAAAACAATACTTACCTCTTGCAATTTACTATCTTTGTTAGTTCAGTATCCTCATTTCTTGAAGGAAATTTAGCCAAATTACCACATGTCTCACAAATTCCTTTTATGTAGTTTATTTGAGGTCCATTTTCATGATCACATAATATAGCCTTTATGAACAAAATTTCTTGTTTAGGAGGTGCATTTTGAAACCCACAACTTTCTTCTCTTGTCTTTCAAAAAACTAGATAGTAGAGATCAAGTTCAACATGATAACAACAACAAAAAGTTTCAAAAAGACTTGTTTATCTTCACATAATGTGGCTTTAACCTTTCAAAAATTGTTTTCCCAATATTTATATGAGGATATGTATTAAAAAAGACCATATACATCTCAAATTGTGTTATGTCTAGCAAATGTTTGATATGATTTTCATAAATACCAAACCTAATCCTATGTCTCATAACATCTCTAGTATTTGATGATGGATGAGTCTGATCAAGCCAAAAACTTGAGATCAAGTTCCTAACAACATCTTAAATCCTATTATAATGGGGAGCTCTACACATAATTTGCCAATTGCCTTCTGAATTCTCATCCAAAAACTCTCTTTTTCTCATATTTTATTAATGTGTTTCTACTATAACCAATTTCATCTAAAAGTGCAGACATTTTCCTTTTTCTTGCTATATCTTGATGTACAATAGATTTCAACATCACCTTTCTTGTAGTGGCCTTATCTCTTGATCGAGATCCTTTTCCATTGGAATCTAAACCCTTTTTAATATTTTGAGAAATATCCTTTTGTAATCCCATGTGTTTCTTCTTATTTGATGCCGAATGTACACCCAACAATTATAATGACTCTTTAAGTTCATTACGAAGAAGTAAATGTGATAACAACTGGGTTTTTTCAAATGTATCAAGATGGTTGAAATGATCATTGATTATTCCATTTAAATATTTAGCCATTGAACTCTTTCTCTTATTATAGGTTTGGTTGGCATAAATTTTCAGTTTCTCCATATCCATTTCAAGTAAATGATCTAAATTTCTATAAGAAATTTGTTTCCTCACCTTTTCAGCTAGTTTTATATGCTCATGCATACCAGTAGAAGGAAGTGATCCTTACCCCTCTCCAAAATGCATTTTTTGAACTTGGGCCTCCTCCCTATCTTCAAGTTCCATGTGTTCTTCAGCAGATTCATTTAATCTGGTATCTATATTTGGCTCGACTTCAGCTTTAGAATTTCCTGTTTGTTTGAATTTACATACACACAAAGAAAGTGAGAGACTATGAGTTATTTAAGTGGATTTGAAACAAATAAAATCAAAGATTCTTGAGCTCAAGAATTCTATGAAGCAAAATAAATTGGAAATAGATGATAAGAAATTTAGGTAATGTCTATGCAAGATGACTATTTTTTAGTATTAAAGTTTCCAAGTTAAATCTAACGTGGATTTCATAATTGGAATATATTTATAAGATAAAAAAATTGAGATGTTAATAAAATTCCTAAACACACACTTGAGAGAGAGAAAGAGAGAAGAAACAAGCATTGTTTCCTTTTATGATAATTTTCCAATTTTTGTTCATGCCTCTTTTGTTCTTCTTCTTTTGAAAATTTTTGTTGAGACACATATTTTCTTTTTCTTTCTTGTCCCATTTTATTCTTCAAGTTAAAGGTGACTAAAAAAAATCCTCTACCAACTTAGTTAAACTCTCCTCCAAATTTTGCCTCGATTGATAAAAATGAAAAATTGTTTTCTCCAATATTTGCCTCCTTGATAAATGTGCTAAAACCTCTTCTCCAAAATCTGCGCTCCAAGTGATATAAATGAAAAATAATCTTGCAATTTGATATGGAATAATGAGAAAATAAGCTTGTATTTATATGCATATGGGAAATAAATTATTCTAGTGTATGGAATAACTAGATCCTAGTTTAAATGAATCAAGTGGTAATCAAACAAGTTATTTCATTGTGGAGTTTGTTGGTATTTAATGTATAGGTATGCAACATATCTAGTAATTTTAGAATTTTGTTACTTGTCAAAAATATAATAGAGGTATAATTTGAATTCAAGTTTCTTAATTTTTCAAAGAAATTTTTTTTCCTATAATTTAATAATGGTGTATATTAAGAGATTATTTATGAAATAATTTAACATAAAATTTTATATCTTAGAGGGAAAGTGTTTGAAGGATGGTATATAACTATAAAATGAATATTCCTACCTCTTATATATAATTATATTTTGTTCTCAACTCCTCAATAGTTCATGTTTCTTAAGTCATTTAAAAAAAAAATAGGAGTTTTGTGTACCACAAAGTGATGCACTTTATTTTTTCTTATTTTCTTTCAAGATTTTAATTTCATCATTTTTATCAAATTTTAAAACTAGATGAGCATGCACATTAATAAATAGGCTTGTAAATACACTCATTTATAAAATATCATTAGTTTACTTGAGCTTGGGAGTAATTTATTTTCTATTTTTTAACTACTTACTCTAAAATTCAATGAGTGTGTGTGCAAAATATTTATTGTGATCAACATGAATGAACTTAAACTATAAACTGGCATTCATTTCCTAAAACTCTACGAGAGATAAAATATATATCATATAAGGAAATCTAAGTTCTAAGAGATCATCAAATAAGAAAATGTATGTATATTTAATATGAGAAAATGTATACATAAGAAAACATATACATACATGTAAATAGATTCAATTTATAAACATAACATGTTATAAAAAAAGAGGCAAATGTATGTATATCATATAAGCAAATGTAAGTTAGAGATCATCGAATGGCATATACTAAAGATCATCATATACGCAAATACATGTAACTTAAAGATAATAGATCTAGTGTAGGGCCTAATATGAATGTTGACTCCTAGTCAGACGACCATTTGAATGAGAACGATCCTACTTTGATGGATGTGTTGAGACCTAAAAATAAAATTGTGTACAAAATGTGTTAAATACATATAATTTATATTAAATAAATTTTATGAAAGTTATTTTTATGAATGTACTTGTATATTTTTAAATATATATCTATATCTATGAATACATATGCATGTAGATATACATGTGTATATGTAAAAATTTAAAAATCACATGCCCACTGGAAGTAGATTCATCCATAGAGTCACATTGATATACCCAATTTGGACCAAGGCTAGGAGTGACATGAGGTATGTCGACCTACAATATATATACATATATCAGTACATGAATATCTAGTTAAAACTAAAGTTTTAAAATAACTAAAAAGGAATTGAAACATGCACATGGACACATACATGCACATCATCTGATATCGGATGACCCGAGTCCTCTAAACAGTCACCTCCGTAATATCAACCAAACAGTCAAGTGATGAACCAAAACTTGCATCCATCTGATCTATCCCATGTCATGCAATAAATGATGAGTGAAGAGACTATGCAGGTGAGCTGGCATCAACTATGACAAACCAGAACCAATCAACATCTTAGTAAATCCCATTTTCCATGCAACTGTCGAACGATTTGTAGGTGAATCTTGATGTGCACTAGTGTTGGGCTGAGAGTGATGGGATCCTAGAAGTGAATGAACTCTGTGTGCCAAATGATCTCTGACATGCTTTATAATAATCCCATAGTCTGATGCAATGAATTCATATGCCTCCAAGTGCTCCTCAGCAAAATAATGTAGAGTCCTACGTGCCATATCTCCTATAAGTGACTCAAGCTTTGTGGGAGTAGGGTTCTTGCCAGTGTAAAAGGATCCATGGTGGCCCACTATACTTAAAATGGTATGGATTTGGGAATTTCTAGACATCAAATACTGACCTACATGTTCAAAAGATATCCTAGTGGTGGCAGCTGCAATATCACCTACAATGTCAATTGCTTCCTTTTGGGAAGCAACGACAACGTCATCTACTATGGGTGCTAGAGTTGGGGTGAGAGAAGGATACCTCTCACCAACCAATACCATAAAAATTGGGGTTGGTATGTCTACTCAATGATAGGTGGGCCCATAAAAAATCCTGCCACACCCTTGACCAATATATGGTGGAATGCCCAAGTAGTTGAATTTGAAGCTTAAATGGAGCTCAACATACAACTGCTAAATAAAATGTAATGGAATATGGTCATTGTTTTGTTATTGACCAAGTGATATGAGAAATAATGTGTAGATCAATGAGGCCATATCATGATTGACACATCTAGTGACCTGGTATCCCCTAACCTTACGTGCATTTTGATAAATTGGAAAACAAGTGGTTTTTATCATTTATTTGGTTACACTATCCTATATTTGTTTAAGGGGAACCTCACCATGTACTTCTTCTTGCATGCAGGAAATAATAGCAGCTACTCTATCTAGGGAAAATGCATTGTTCCTCTCAAGTTCATCTCTTAGTTTTTCTAGACTATGTAATATTGACATGGATGGTTATGAATATATCCTTTCATTTGCACCCTGTGCTAATGAGTCTCTCAATTTCTTAATTTCATTAGTGGTATTTGCAAACAAAGATTCTGGAGGTGGAAGATCTTCATTTTCCATGTTATATATATGTACACCTAAAGGGGCAATGAGACCTTGGTAAATAATATATCTAGATATAGGGAATTAAAATCTAAAATAGTTATAATAATTCATCTAATCATCAATAATACTTTCATACCATTAAAAAAAATAATTCAACATCTATCATAGTTTTTAATATTAAAACATTCAAATTACTAGATTGCACACAAAACATAATCTAAAATAGTTCTAAAATTCTATATTTACAAGTGCGTACTCTAGTACAAAATGTGTTATTAAAGACTTAAAAAATATAGATAAATGTTGCATCTAAGATTTATTTCCTACAACTAGTAATAAAGATAAACATCATTAATTAACATTGGTGGTCATGTAAAATCAATTTAGTCATTATTAAATGTACAAATAAGAGAAGAAAATGAGAGAGATGATAAGATTTTAAATATGATTTCTAAATTATTGAAGCTTTATTTTGATAAGGAGGGAACCAAAAAATTAGAAATAAACTTCCTCGTATCCATAAAGAAAATTTGATAGGAGGAAGGGACACATACACATAATATTTATCATAAAATTTACCATACAATATACAAGAACATTATACTAAGGAGCACATGTTTCTTATAAGTACACAACAAACCTAGATGAGGATTTAGCCCTAGTACAAAAAGAAAGAAATAATGAAAGAATAGGAGAAAATGAAGATTTAATCTTTGTACATATTTTTTCTATTACCTCAAATCTTATAGATAATATAAAATCCTTCATATTAAAATATGGTTCTATTCACTCATTTAGATAATATTAATAATTATTTTATTACTCTTATTTTTATAAATTTCTTGGATATTATAGTAAAATAAATCAATTCTTACATTTTTTAAAATTAAAAAGTTTTCTATACAAATTCTACAACTAGATATAATGGACTAGATTTGGATAATGATACACAATGATCAATCCTTGATGTTCCAAATCATTAAGGAAAGATGGAATGATGCACATAGTTGGTTGTAGATCCAAGTCTCACAAAAGAGGAAGGAAATGAAGGCTTTATATTTTTATTAATAGACTATATTAAGTGTTTCCATGGTTAATTATGAATTTTAATACTTTAAATGTAAAAGGTAAATAATCTCTTAGCAAGAGAGTTATTGATTTTATGTTTACAAGATCTTATGAGTCTATTGATTATATTATTTTACAAGAAGTAAAATTGGTAACATGTAGCTATAATTGAGAACTTTATTTAGAATGATGCTTTTATTTGGAAGCTAGTCATTAAAATGATAGACATGATATGAAATTTGATTGATATTTATATGATAGATTATGCGATTGACTCTAGTGTTTACCCCTGTTATAAATTATTTTAAGTTATCTATAAAATTAGGGGCTTATGTTTTAAATTATTTGTCTTTATGCATTAGATGATTACCAATGAAGATGTCCCTTATAAGGTTCAATGTAATGATGGAAAATAAAGATGAAAAGTATTGAGGACCTAAATTTTATTTTAATGGCATAATTTAAGATAACCCTCTACTAGCAAATGAAAAATTGAATATGCTTCATTGTGTAATTATTGAAATTAAAACCCTATTATTTGATATAAATTAGGATATATGGATTGATCTAAATGGAGCTATATCAAATAATTTAAGAATAGTAGATCTATTATAAGTGACATAAAGCCTGAATGTCTCATTTGTATTAAAATATGGGGATGATGTGGCTATTTTAAGCCCCATAATTTCATGTGTTAATAGCATAAACATATAAAAATAAATATTTGGGAGTTTGTACCAAATACCTTTTTCCAAACACAACTTTTGTTTAAAATACCTCAAGACCTATGAATAAAATTAAAAATTTCCTAGTAAAGACCATCAAGAAAGGTCTTAATGCCATATGTGGCTTCCTGTGCCTATTATATAAAATTAAACTAAAATAGCTTATAATAAATAGTTCCATAAGATTAGAGGGGTCCAACAATGTTTTGATTTAATTTAAAACCATTTTTTAAAATTTTTTAATTTTTAAATTTATATAAATTTCTTACATTATTTTGAATTAAAACGATAATAGTG